>VZSG01000375.1:582061-607185 GCA_013398315.1 Nothoprocta pentlandii | reverse complement strand
AAAAAAAAAAGGAAACAGCTGGTAAGGCACAGTCTGCAGAAACATGGAATATTTTTTGTTTGATGCCTCAGACGACTGCTAATCTATCATTGTATTTTTGTGGATTCATGAGGCTTTGATGTCACTATCCACTGGGGTGGGTAGACTGGGGAAATAGCCAAGAAAATTGAAAAACCATGTATGAGCATACTCTCTCTCTGACCTCCCTCAAAAACACTTCCCAAATCATCAAACCTATGGTTGAAAACAACTAAAACTGAGCATTATAGGACAGCTTGGGAGTAGATGGGACCTTTTGCTTGTGTTTAGCTTGTATTGTGTCATACAAAGTAATCCTTTTTTTTTTGTGTGTGTGTGTGTGTGTGTGTGTGTGTGTGTGTGCTTACTACTAACAACTTCCATTGGCTTCTGTGATGCATGGGACAGTTAAGTTCTGCTGCTCATACTCTCCCAGTTTCTCTTACCCAGCAAAATACATTTTTTTGTAATGTAAAACATTAAGGAAATTTAGAAGAAAGGACATAAAACTCTAAGAGGTAAATAGGACAGTTTGTGAGTGAGCATCAGGGACAAACTTTGAGGAAAGACTCAAAATTAAAAAGAACAAAACAAAAAGAATGAAGACATGTTGATAGTTTGTAAATGAATCTCTTGATATCTTTTCCTCTATTCAAAGCTGTTTCAATTCAGATGCTCCTTAAATACAAAAAGTGTTTTATAAGGTCAAAACAGATGCTCTCTCCAAGATGTCAGAAGACTTCCAGTTTTTGTGAGTTGCACTGAAATTTTTAGAAAGTGAAATAAATGTCTAAGTTATGTTGCTCACCCCCATATATTTACTTTCTCTGAATTCTGCCACTGATTCCAATCATTTTCCTCTTCACATGAAAAACCTTCCTGAGTTTTGTTTTCCACAGTCCTTTAGTATTGCTGAGCCCAGTTATGTTCTGCAGTAACAAATTTAATAGGTTTGCATGCTAGCAGTGCCTGTTAATCTTTGAATATATTTCCTAACTTTAACACTGAAACTGTGGCTTGTATGGCATAAATGCAGCTGAAACCAAAATGCTTTTTGGAGAGAATGAGAAAAAAAAAAAAAAAAAAAAAAAAAAANAAAAAAAAAAAAAAAAAAAAAAAAAAAAGCAAATAGCGAAAGTTAACTATGCAAAATGTGAAGATCGTAGTTCCAGAAAAATATTAAGAAGGTATACATAACAGGAAAAAATAGACTGTGAACAGCATAGCACTTTCTTTAATGTGAAAAAGAGAAAGTTTCTAATCATCCTGCATCTTGTTCTATTTTTATATATATGCAAAGTATTTATATATATATATATATATATATATATATATATGCAAAGTAACCTTTCCTACTGCAGGAAGAATCTCTGGCATGAGGAACTCTTACCACAATAAAACCAGCTTAGTTGTTGTGCCTACACTCATTTGTGCTCTGGAAAAATAGACGTTACTTAAGAACTGGCTGCTCTTCAGAAATCTTAAAAGCAAGTTATAAGAAGTGGGATTATCTCCCTCTTCTTTCACCTGCTTGTTTGTCTGCTTTATCACCTGTACCAGCTATCTAAGGCATATCGCCTTTCCCTACAAATCCTGTATCAGTTTTATTTCCAGAATTTGACAGTGTTAGCAGCAGTTAAGAGATTTCTCTTCAGAATGGCACAGTTCAAGAGATAGAAGCCATTTCCATCACTGCAATGACAGCAAGTGTCATGGTGCATTAAATGAGGCCCTGAACAGTTTGACTTTTGAGATCAAACCAAACTGTCCTGAACTAAAACCCTCACTTGGGAAGTGAGGAAAAGGAAACCTTAAATTGCCCCAAATTCCTCATTTGCTTCACAGCTTCTTTGGAAAGTCACTTAGGAGCAGTGCCGGAAACTTGCTTTCAATACTTTGATCAGGAAATAAAAACCAAATAAAATCCCACTGCTATGGTCCCTATTTCCTCAGTGTCAGCAATATACTTGACACAAAATATCTTCCAATCCACTTGAAACTGAAGTGCAGCGTTCAGTTAATGCCCTTGTAATGGAAATTAGAGGATTCTATTGCTATGTTGCAGCTGCTAGTGGCCAAAATGCATAGTAATACTTGAAAAACTATTATGGAAGTCTTTGGAAATTAATTTTTTAGGGAGAAAGAAATAGGTAAGAAACAAGGGTTAAATACTTGAGCTGTGGGATAACAAAGTGAGTGAAGATAATAGCCTTTTGAACAAATGAAAGAACTTGACTGTATAAATAAATACATACCTACATGCCTGCTTGTTTCTATATGAACTGTCATAGGTATGCCAGCAAGAATTTACCCAACTCTGGATGCCACAATAAGGAAGAAAACTTGTTTTTTTCCAACTGTTAGAAAAAGTTGGAAATTGTTCCAGCTGGTTCAGTATCTACCAGCTGCCTTCAAAATAACCTGTTTAAGGTTTTAAAAACAAAGAAAGGGGAAAAAAGCCTCTTGCCTGGAAAAGGAAAGCAAGCAGTATAAAAGAACAAAATGTCTCAAATTGCTTACAAGCATTGCCTCAGGAAAAAAAAATGCAGAGTGCATGTTAGCAGGCTTGCTGTCTTTGTGAGGGGGGACAAAATCACGTCAACTTCTTGGAGTATTTCAGTAGCTTCTCTTAATGGTTGTGCTACTGAAGGTGATTCCGTCTGAAGGTTGGTTTTGTTCTCCCAGTAGCTAGGGAGTGATGTAATGAATATTTGTTCTTACATGAATTCCCATGCACCATTTGGAAATTGTCTGAGATACAGTAGTGAATATATTAATCTATTTTTCTAGCATATAACTGTTACAATGATGATCAATTGTTCATTATGACTGTCATTTGAAGTCTTGCTTCATTGGTTAATTGAGGGGAAAAAAAATGCAGTTTCTGTTTTTGTCTAAAACGTGAATTGGTACAGAGAAGGTCAAGCCCTGCATGGTAACTGGAAGGGTAGGTTTAGGCCTTCCTAAATTGTTACTAAATTTGTAGAACCAGGGTCATTCCAGACTTTATCGATGCTGTTATAACAGTGAGCAAGAGTAATGCCTTAAAGAGTCTGGCATTTATGGCAGGTATGTTTCCTAACCTCTTCCCTATCAGTCCTGGGAGGTAGATAAGTAGACAGAAGCTTGAAGAGTCCAAATTTAATAAAAAGCTAATGCTTTTGTTAACGTCCTACCTCTTAACCTATACCTAATTCATGTGCTATTCACTACTATCTGCTGTGCAGTGAATGTTCTTGTGACAGGGTTTTTCTTGTGACAAGGTGAGGTAATTACTCCTTTTTTTAATGTTGAGATATAGCCTAACCAATATCGAGTTAAAGCTTAGCTCCAAGGCTCCCCTGTTTTAACAGAGAAAATGGTAAAATCCTTACCCTTTTCTGATTATACAGTATTATGGTAGAGGCAAATTAATCTGTCAGTTTGATTTCCTTAGGCTTATGGAGCACAACTTTCCTTCTTACCTGTTTTAATTGGGGTTTTTTTTTTGTTTGTTTGTTTCCTTTTGCTAAGGCAAATACTATTTTTCTTGCACATAGGTAACTGTAGTATAGAAATCCTGCCTTTTTATTTCCCTCCTTCTGTGTTCCTCCACTTTATTTATCCTCTTTCCCCCATTTTAAAATTGAATGAAGTAGGACTTGCTGTGAATGGAAGACCATCGTGAAGATCAATAGCTCAAAATTCTAATTTTATGTGAAGAATATTAAAACTCTATTCTACTATACTAGAGACTAGTTTTGTATTCATAAGTTCTTATTTAATTCTATTGCAAATAAATCCTATATTAGGATTTTGACTGAAACCAACCTGTAAAACATTCTTTTCTAAAACTGTGCTATATTGATTTATTCACCAATAAAGCAAATACAATAAATAGGTGGATATATACAACTTCACTACCAACTGTGAATAAACTGACTCTTTTCTCTAAAATAGAGTAGGTAAACAAACCCTCAAGGTGATAAATTTTATTATGGTTTATATAAATTATCACAGGGCAAAGACAGGTTCAGTGGAAACTCAGTATAAATTACATTTATTGTCTTTGAGTTAAATCTAAGCTCTTTGGGACACTCATTATTCATCTTTAAGGTCTTCATGAACTTATATAAAACTGCAGCTATATTTAATCAGTTTTTTTTTTTAATTACAATCATGGCACAGAGACCAATATGTCTTGCTAATGACTTAGGACTGAGAAAATCAACTTAAAAACAGATTTGTTGTCTTGGGTATATGATGGGAAAAAACTCTGACAGATTTTAAAAGTTTCTTTGGGGATCACCTAAGGTGATTCTTGGAAATCAGCTTACAGTTACATGTAAGCTATACTGTAAGCTTGAAATGGGTGAACAATGGCATGTGGTAAAATTGTATATATTGGTTTGATTTTTTTAAAAATCATTCTTATTTTGGAGACTGTTATAACAATTATATGCTCAGCCACAAATAGGAGTAATTTGAGTAGTGTTATAAATATTTTTTAATTGCTGAGAGCTTTTCACTTTTAATGGAGTACATAGTTTAACTATGTGTGATTTGTTTTTTTGAGTGGTGAGGGGAACTCTAAGGAGATGAATTTGTATTGAGCTGTAGTCATCTTTCCTCTCTGATTTTTGTAACATCCAGGATTTTTGTAACGTAGGGTCTGATCCTGTATACTCATGAAAGCAAAACGTGTGAGTCGTATTACCGTGCAGGTTCAGCTTGACAACAAGCTGCAACAAACATTCCTGTTGATGGCTTTAGTAACTTAAGGATGGTTGAAAATGAAGTGTCCACATCAAATTCACATTGTGTGTGCTGGAAAGAGAAGCAGAATAAGGTGTAAAATTGATGCAGTGGTGGGAGTGAAGTACATTTTAGCCTTTCAGTATCAATGTTCTGATGAGCAGCTCTGTCCCTCTAAATGCTGCTCATTACAACATTCAGAGCTTCTTGACTTCTCACTTGAGATGAGATATTTAGATAGGAATGCTTAATAAAACATGCACAAATCCAAAAAAAAATTTCCTGGGATAAGTTATAGCAATGTTGTTACTTTTGTTTATAATCTCAGTACGAGAAACATGCATGCTGAATAGAAAATGTTATGAACAGAACTTTATTTGTGGAGAACATCAAATGAAGTAATAAAAACTTATCTAAACTGCAAGATAAGAATATAGTGCATATTCTGGCAAGAATGATCAGTAGTTTTCAGTCTGGCACGGCCTGTAGTGTATGTTTTCCATACAAACTCAAACATCAGGAAAAGAAATGAAAGCCAATCTATACAAATGGTATTATTGTATAAGCTCCTAAAATAAACTTTCTTTTTTTGTATTCCTAGTGTGCACTTTGGCTTATGACATCAAAAAATATGTGAAGTAGGAGAGAAAAGAGTGTTTTAATAGATCTGCCCTGCAGAGTGGTTGTTTCAGTTCTGCTAATAACTTTGATGTTTAGCACCCCAGCTGCAGAACTTGCCAGTCATATCAGTAATAATAATGAATGCCACAGCATGCATTTAATTAAAGTTGAGCTCTACTAGAAATGCAAAGGCCAATAAAACCTCAAAAATGACAAGGCAAATAATTTTGTCACCTTAATTTGTAAATGATCAGCTTTTCATAATGAAATCTTTCTTTTGAGGCCAAGTTACATGATTGTGCAAAGTTGATAGCATTTTTGCCATAGAAAAAAATTGATTTCTGGAAATGATCAGGCTTGTGAACAGTTTTATGTTGAGGAAGGACCAGGAAAAAATACATTAACCAATGCATTAATGCAAACCAATTAACCAATCTAAACCAAATACTGGTCAAAGATTGTCTTGTTCTGAAATTTAAATAAGGGGTGAAGGATCAAGGGACAACATAGTTGTGTCAGTTGGTAGCAAAAATTATTCGCTTTAGCAGGAAGAATTTTGGGGCAGAATTATTCCCCTGGGGAAAAAAAAGGAAGTGAGTGGTACCTTCTAGACACTGTAGGCCTTAATCAGGTGCTGATGTTGCTCTCCTGGGGAGCTGTGTAGGAAGCTTCAAGGCATGTTCATTTTGCAGCCCTGGTTATCCAACTGAGCCTCTCTGTCTTGAGTTGTGGAATTAAGAGCTGAGAAGGCCAACAGAATAGCATGGTAATCTAATTCCATCTGAATACTCAGTGGATGAAATTTTAGCTTTATTTCCTTCTTCTACATGGGAACTATTTAAATGCAAATTATCCTCCATCTAGCTGGTTGTCTCAAAGCTCTTGGGCTATCTTCTTAGCAGCTCGTCTGGTCCTGGTGAAGGCCCTTGTCACAGCAAACTAAATCTCATCTGAGCTTGCTGGGTGGGAGGATACCTACGTGTCAGGGTCGGTCCGACTGGTTCAGCATCTGTGTGGTAGCCTTAATACATCAAGGCACAGGAGTAAGATTAACTAGCCAAAGCGAAGCGAAGCCAAAGCGAAGTAGGTGCTCTAACAGGGTGGCTAATTAGCCTGCTGGGAGTGTGATGCTAAAATGCTTTTTTTTTTTCTGAGGCTGCAATATCCAGACTAAAATGATGAAAGACAACAAAATTATTAAGCAGCTAGAGGTCTGAAACTCCTTTTCATTTTATGTGTGATTCCAATATCAAGTAAAAGCAGGATTTTTAACTAAAACCTGTATGCTCTTTATATAGCAGAAACGTCAATAGACTATTTAGTATGCATTTTTTTTTATTAAGAGACTCCTTAATCGGGCAACTTCTTGAAAGCTGGTGCTATTTTACAGGACTGAAAGGGTGTTTTTTTTTTTTTAATTGTGTTTGTTTCTTTATTTCAATAAAATACCTACCATGCAACCTATGGCATTTGAAGCCTTCTGTGAGTCTCAGATTTTGTCCTGCACAAGGTAACCCTTGAATGAGATCAACTACCTTGCTATGACTGTTATTTTAGACAGTGGTGAAAGCTTCTGAAAGGGTAATTATCACATGGTAAGGAAGACTTGGGGTGAACAATTGCTGAAATGATCTAAAACCAAAACCTGTTTCATATTTCAAGTTTCAAACTCATTTACAGTTAAAAGCAGATAAAACCTCACCCCATTGATTTAATTTTCCATGTCTGTCTACTTACCATGTGGTAGAATCATTTGCAAATGTTCACTTTCATGCCAGCCTCACTCCTCAGGCTGGCAAGCTTGAGTAGAGGTTAGGTCTGTAATAAAATATAAATACTGTGCTTGAAAGAGTGTTTAGGGCACTCTAGTATGTGTAATTTTTTTAATAATATATCCAGTTTACTTTGCAATCAGCGGTACATTTTTTGCTTATTTACTTAGAGTACTCAAATGCATCCATTTCTGAGTGAATGTGTCTAAACTATTTGTTCATTGTACCGGCCAAGCCCTGTGGCTATGTCTGGTTGCATGTTCTTCACTTTTGGATTAAAATGAGTGTTCTCCCTTGGATGTTTTAGCAATCTGCATCATATAGTATGCAGCAGAATGGACCTTTGAATAGTTTCAAGGGGCTATGGGTTTGCCTGTAGCTTAAGGATATCTTGAAAATTTTACAGGAGATGATAAAGAAGATAGGTTCTAATCCGTTAGTTGGACAACTTATTACTCTGATGATGGATTTGGTGCTGTAAACAATCATTTATCCTGACGTGAAGAAAAAATTAGCTTATTAGAAACTTAGGGAACCATTGTTTCTGCTGCTTCTAGTGTCAGCAATAACTCCTCATTTTCTTTTCTTCCTTTTTAATACAGTGAATGCCTTTTTTTGCAAGGTCAAATTTAGTCATTCTGATTTTCTTCTGTAGTTTCTTTCCTCTTTTCATTAAAGATATTTTTAAAGGAAACAGTAGTGTTTCTGTTTATATGACACTAGCTGAATTAATATGGCAACCTCCATTGAGCCAAATTTTTACTAGTCACTGATCATGAACTCTTGCTATGTAAATTACAAATTGTTTTAGACACATTTGGATAATAAATCAAGGTTTGAAAACTATAAGGTGACATAGAAGCTGAAGGCATGCGATGGTGTACTTTAGCTTGCAAGTGAAGTGGTATAATATTAACAAGGAAATTACTGGTTTTGAAAAGAACAAAATGGGAGTGGATTTTTTTCCATGGAAGGCTAATACTAGCTGTATTCTCAGAGGAGTCAGGGCAGTGATAATTTGGGAATATGGACACTTGTACAGATACAGTGTGGTGGTAATTGGTGTAACTCTAATAACTCTAGAAGAGTTATTCCTATTCACTTGTCTGATTTCCCTAAGTTGTGCTGAGGAGCAAGAAATCAGGAAGGATTTCTAGTGAGGTGTCCATGTGTTATTACTGAAACCCTTTTATATATAAATGTGAAACAGATGCATTTGTTTTACCCTGAAAAAGTTAGGTCTAGAAATATGAGCAAATGGTAACTTGGATGCAAGATTTTCTATGTTTGTATATGCTTTTTCTCTCCAGAGAATAATAATGTGATTATTGTGACTTATTCCAAATTTATTGTGTAATTTTTCATGTTGTCCAGAGCGCCCTACTATCTTCTAAGTAAATGAAATGTCATTTTTAATATGATTTAGGAATTTGTGTGTATAATGATATTGGAGGCTTCTTGAAGGAAAAAAAAAAAATTCCTGAATAGTATAGCAGTTGTGTACAGATATTTTCCAGAGGTATGGAGGTGTGTGGGAAGCATCTGTCAAGTAAAACAAGCATTTCCCAGAAAAGCAAGCTGTATTTGACTATAACAACAGTCTTTGCAGATAAATTAGAGTAATACTTAATCAGTGGACCCCGAAATTTCAATTTTAATCTAATATTTGCTAACCTAGATATTGTTCAAACTGCATATTCCTATGAAAGCATAATCATAATATTGTCCATTACACATTTGAAAATGCAGGGACCATTTTCTTGATAAATGGCTTAAAGCCTGAATAAATAAATAAACTACAGTAATGAGTATAAAATTGTTATTTATGATTATAAGAACATTGCATTTGTGTAAAATCACTTTTTAAAGGATGAGGGAGACATATCCATGATACCTCTGAGTACTTTAGGCAGATCTCTTGGTGCATGTAGACACTATGGGGCTGTTTCTACTAAGGTATACTCATACTGTAGAGGTCTTTGTGAACATGTAGCCCGACTCAAAGTCTTTTGATCTTCGTAGCCTGAGTTTCACTGTTATCCAAAGTACAATAACTTGACCAGACTCGAATCTTGGTGTTAATTCTCCATTAGTCTCCCAGGTCTCACCTGCAGTTCAAGTACCTGATAGTGCAAAATGCTTGTCTACACAGCAAATGCTTATCTGCATAGACCTTTATGCATATACTTTTGAGTGCCTTTACGCAGCATAGCTGTAGAGAACCAAGATTCTTCTAAATCATCCTTTGTCTTGATAAGAGAGACAATCAGCTGTAAAGCTAATTTGGATGTTGGTCAGACAGAAAATGAGGAAAAAGGGAGAAAGGGAGTTTGCAAGTTGTGACCAATGCTTGTCCAAAGAGACATCAGCCTCATCTTATTAGTAAGAGTGGAAGAAAGGGTGAAGTATTAGGAGCGGAAATTAAACCTAGTTATTAGCAATATATAATATATATTCACATACAAACTGTAACACCAAATCAAAATTCCACATTTTTTTATGAAGTTTTTAAGCACTCATTGTCACACATCTGTAAATTGAGTGGAGGGAATAGAGAAAGGAGAGACGGAGAAAAAAGACAGACAGACTTGGGTAGTTTCCAAACATTTAATAATTATCAGCCTGTTGAAGGGGGGTTGAAAGTTGCATCTTGTTTATGCCTAAGTTTGTTTTTCTAAAGTTTTCCTTCTCTGTTTAAAAAAAAAAAAAGGGACTATTAATTTCTAGACAATTTATTCTGAAGGCAATTTTAAGTAAATGATGAGAATCTTGAATAATGGGATACAATTTGAAAAATCAGATAAAAGCTAAAAAATCAATGTATTTAGTTTTGTTAGAAAATTACATATGTGCTTCTTTACTCTTGTTCCTCGTTCGGTTTTCTAGTGAAATGAATGTTACTCTTCTGTTATACTGTAGATGATTTTTGTAGTAGAAAATTGCTGTTTAAATTCCTATACTTCCACATAAAGAATTATGTGCCAGAGATGTAGCACATAATCAAATCACTGTTTTGCTTTAAAAGAGGATCTGCCATTTGCAGTAGATATTTTCTAGTGAAAATAAATGTAGGAAATAAGTCTTCTGTGCAGTATATTCCTGATGTGTGTTCTGCTTTTCATTCTGGAATAGGTAAAAGTGTGTACAGTTCTCTGAAAAAATATACTTCCAATTTGTGACTTTCCAATGCTATGTAGGGGGATTAATGTTGTAAGTGTATGGAAAATCATATCATAGAGAGACTATTTTAAAATGAGAAGCAACATTTCCTTTTTTTTAAAGAACTGCAGAGGCATTGAAGTTGCACAATTGATAGGTGAAATTGGAAGGAAGTACATGTTTGTATTGCTTTTGTTACCTGGACTTTTTCAGATTTTTGACTAATTTGTTTAATAATGTCCTGCACATGTTTTTAATATGTAATCTGTCCTTGAAACATCAGATATGCACTTAACAAGAGGTAACAAATCCCTTGAAGTGTTTTTAGTAGCTGTCTTTACACAACTCATATTTACGTTGTCCTTTGAGAAAACTCCTGGGTGTTTGGCAGCCTGGCCAGAATACACTGCAAGCATAGAGTGGTTGTGTAGGTCATCTCTTATAAATATGATACTTGCTGAAAACAGTGAACTTTCTGTGCCTGTGTGTACTACATTTGCTGTTCACCTGGCTGCATACCCAGAAATTCCACAAATCACCATAGCACATGAGTAGTCACCAGTCAAACCAGGAAAATCTGTATAATAAAGTCCTTAACATTCGTACACTCTGCATTTCCTAGCAGAAAAGGAGGGGTTTGCGGTGCTGCTTTTCCCTTTTTCTGAATACTGTGTGCATCTATGACAAACTTTTAAAAGCATTGAATCTTATAGATATATTTGACTTGCAAAGTAAATTTGGAAAAGGGAGGGAGGGGAGGAAAAAGATGGGGGGAAACATCACAGCATTGCCCAGCCCTTACCTAGGAGTAACATAGCAGAAACAAAAAGCAGTGGATATTCTTCATACCACCTTGACCAACCTTTATCCATCTGAGTTTGAGAAAGCTCCTTTTAGTTAGAATCCATGTAAACAAAACGGGGTTTGGCAAGGCAATGCAGAGCATAGCCAAGAGTCTTGCTTACAAGCGAAGGAGCGAATCTCTGGTTCCCGCTATATTCTTAGCAGTATGGGAGCACCCTCCATTAAAGAAAGTTTATGAGCAGCAGTTTACTGGTACTTTAAGTGTGTTGCATCTTGCAACTGAATCCTGTGTGTTAATTCCATGTAAGAACTTGAATGCTTTTCTTCAAGTGACTGTTTTGTTTGGCTGCAGACTAAGGAGAACATTCCTTCTTAGATGGGTGACTTAATTCTAATATTTGTTAGCTTTTATTCACAGCTGCAAATGCTGAATAGTACATTTTATTTCATTGAGTGTTTATAATCTGCCTTAATCCTTATAACTCTAGGAATTACGCTACTCAGGCTGTGCCTAGATTTCTGATTATTTTTCTACAAGAACATTTTCTCCAAATTCTGTCAGTTTAAAAAAAAAAAAATCACTGAACCTAGCACACAGAAGCAGTGTGGTGCTGAAATACAGTTAAGATAGGCCTATTCTGTGTGATGTGAAAAGCAGTGTAAGTAATGTCGAGGTGGTAGACTAAGAAGCCCAAATGCTTGAGGCTATGCCCTAAGGTGAATGTCTCTGAGGGCTAGAAACAAATGAAGTCTAGTGATACTCTGTCTGCTGAAAGTTGGCATTTCTTCATGTGTGGTTTGAGGTTCTTTAAAAAACTTTATGGTTATTCAATTCAGATACCATGCAAGTCTTCATGACCCAAAGGAAATAGCTAATTGTTATATTTTTCTATTTTAAGCTGTTTCCAGGACATTGGGTGTTAAGAACAGCATTTTTAGTAGAATGTGTGGAATGGGAGGAAAAGGTCAGTCTTCAAGAGGAATTCTGTCATGTCATAGATGGAAGCCAAAACAGGCTGATATTTGGAAAACACCAAGTTCTGAAAGTATTACTAAGCTTTATGTGCATTTGGATGTGTGTGTCTTTCTTGCAAGCAATCAATCAGTTTGCTTCATCACTAAATGAAGAATGGCAGGTCAAATCACTTCCAAAATTGACTCATTCTTCTATAATGGATATTAAGTTTTGTGCAGTTAAGCATGCATCTACGTTTAGATGAAGCTGTGCAAAGAATTAACGTCTCCTTTCCTTTCCTCTGAATAGATCTTTGTTTTTTTGTGAATAGGTATATGTCAATATTCTTCCCAAATGATTGCCTGCCAAAACACTATGTAACTGTAATATAATCTAGCAGCACTTTTATCTGATATGCTGAGCAGTGCAGGCTATTTGGAGCATGTATATCTAGCTCCCTGTTTTAACTTTCTGATGGTTTCAGCTCCTAGTTTTGGCTTTGTGATTCAGACCCATGCCCTCTAACTCTGCACAGACTACATAGTGGGTGACGAGTCATTCTTCTGAAGACAATCATCTCCCTCTGGTATCTCCCACGTGAATCATTTTTTTTTCTTTGTAGATCTTTCTGTTCACATGATTTAGTATCTTTTATTTATGTATTTTTCAAGACTCAGCAGAAAGATCAGCTCTACAGGGTTGGTGGTAACTGTGGGGATGTGAGAAAGTTGGGGAGAGAGAGAGAGAGAGAAAAAGAGAGAGGTTCAAACCTTGGGAAGCAAGTCTAGGAATTCCCCCTTCCTGACATAGTAGAGTTCTCGGAATTTGAAAATGTTTTTCTGTTTCTGACTCTAAGAGATAAAGAGTTTAAAAGGATTTTAAAGGCATTCAGTGCTAAGTAGGATTTGATCTGTGTCCACCTAAGCTCCACCTATTGTCTTAGTTTAATGTATTGCTGAATGTTACCTAATTCTCATAAACTGCCAGCCAGGCAATAGAAGGTACACAGAATTGTTCCTGTCATCTACTAAAGGTGTTGTAGAAGAGGCGGAAACCTGCATGTGTCGGGGCTCAGAGCTACCATTAGGAATTAATAACTCACTTTAAATGTGAGGTGAGAGATTTATACACTTCCAGATTTTGTGCTTGCTTCCAAGCATCTGTTAGTGGATACAGACAGATGTAGGAGTAAAGATATATGAAGCTTGTAACTTGCGTGTGTGTATACTTGATGGGAGCTTAACATTAATGCTGAGGCTTGTGAATTAAGAAGGTTATTATATTCGTACTCTTTTAAAGGAACAAGTATGTTAATATGCGTATTATAAGCTCAGTCACAGTGTATAAATAAACTTCATAATGAAACTTGATCACAGAGTATCCATCAATGGTAAATGGAATATAATTTTAGAATATACTGATATGATATGTAAAAGCTACAACCATTTTCAAATTTCTGAAGAAATTCATGAAGAAATTTCTGTGTTCTATTGAAGTTCATCAGTTTTCAGAGGCTAGAACCCAGCTTTGTTGTGACTGAATTATGATGGCTTTGACTCATCTTTTGTCAAAATAGTTCAGATCCCCCTCAGCAATTTAAAAAATAGTTATCTAATGAGAAACAAAGTTTAGTTTGCTAAAAACTCTATTTATAGGACACCTTTTTAAAAATTTGTACTGTATTAAGAAAGTGGCCTAACTAAAGGATTTGGAGGATCCATCCTAAGCCAGAAGTGAATTGTTTGCGGAACTGATAGCTTAGCTGTATATCATCTGTGAAGATATGTCCTCCTTATCTCTTGTTACTGACTGAATGATTTAGAAATCATAAAAGTGTTGATAAAATAACAAATGGATTAAAATGATATGTCTCTTTAAAAGAAGCTATTAAAAGAAGCTACAAAGAAGCTATTAAATTGCATCTTTGACAGTCATGATCAACTGCTGTAGAGTTCTTAAGGATTGTTCATGATTCCAAAGATGTGGATACCTAAATATACCTAATAACATATTTGATTTAGACTGTCTTGTGCAAGAAAAGCTGTGAGAAATTATAGTGCATATGGAGAAAAGAGTTTAATGTAGATCACCTTAACTCCATCTACTGAGTTTGAGAGGATTTCAGCCATTTAATTTTCACCTGGACTTCCTTGGCTTTTCAGTACTTTTGTCAATATTTCTTAACCAGGGATGTGATTTTTTTTTTTTTTTTTCTTGAACAACTAGATCTGATTGGATTGTCAAAATAAGCCTGGGAAGTAACTTGATAATGAATACTACTTAGTAGGAAAAAATACCATTTAGTAAAGTGATAGCCTCCTAAATCTGAGGCATAAATTATGCATAAATTGTAACAGTGAAGGAAATTAGTCACTGGAGAAACAACAAAAGGAAATGAAGAGTTTTCTGTCTTTTGTTAACAAGAGTAGATGACTCTCTGGCATTTGAAGGATTCTTTTCAGCCAAACAGAAGTGATTTGTATCAATAATGAGCACTGGTGGAGCATCAATCCCCTCCTGAGTCATACAGAGAGTGATCCTAGATTGAATGCTCCTATTTGTTCTATGAATAATGTATCTATGTCTCAGGAAGTTTTTGCTTATAGTTTGCTTATATTTCCCCTTTCAAAATCATCTTTCATTGTGCTACACTAGGGCTACTTTTGTTGTATTGAGTAGTATTTTTCTTATTAACATGTACTAGCATTTATCTTTACTTTTCAGTCAAAATGAGTTTTCAATGGAAAAATGCCGTTTGAGTGTTTCTGAACATTTCCAAGTTAAAAAAAAAAAATGAAGATTTAGTAAGTAAAGACTTAATCTAAAAGTCTTAAGTCTTTTTGTGGAATGTAGTAAGTACTCAACAGCATTTTTCCAGCCAAGTCTGAGAGAAGTAAGAACTGTGAAGCCGTCCTGCTGCAGAGCTGAGCCTTGACTAGAGCCTGAACTCCATGTAATGGCTGGAAATCAGCAAATACAACTCAGAATAATAGATGTGGATGGAAACTGTGTTTTCTGAACTAGCCCGACAGTGGAGTGTGTGGGTGCATGTGTGTGTATGTATATCTATATATATGTAAGTGTGTATGTTTATAAAAGACATTGGTAAACATAAGGAGAAACAAAACTGCAGAGATGGATCTGGGAGAATGGGGGAACTGAAATTTAAGCCACAGGTAGAAACTGTAGCTGACAGGTTAGGGTCTGGGTTTAATGTAGAGACAAAGTAGAGGCTAATTAATATATCTAAGAAATGCAGGTTTAAATATATAGCTTATTGTTTCTAGTATACAAGTGAAACAAGTTCTGTCTCATAGACAGACATTTTGATATTGCACTGTGTTTATTCTTGTTTTGAATAGGCTTTTTTAAGGTTGAGGAAATAAAAGCTAAATGTTGAAGCAATGTGAATAATTTAAAAATGATTGTGTTGCAGGGTAGAGAATTAAATTCTCAGGGAAGGCAGGGTACTGGAATCCAGGGAGGACATGCAATTCCAGTGGTATGAACACAAATCACTTGCAGTTGGTTACGTAATTGTATTAACATTTGCTAGCAGCATGTAACATAGTGGCAACAAGGAGGATAAATTACTCCCTATCCCATGTGAGCTAAAATAAAATCTAATAAGCTATCTTTACGGCTTGTATGTCAGTGCTCAAAAGGATGAGATTGCAGTGAGTTTAAATGTTATATGTTTTCCATTATGTTTGTAGATGAAAGACTTGCTAGCAACTCAGAATCAAGAATTACATATCTTTAAGTGCCCACAGAAGAATTAAATTGGTTCCAAGTTCTCTCACAAGTGTAATTCAATAATTTAGTTGCAACTGTGCCTTGTCCACTTTTCATCTGGGCACTGTTATTCATTGGTTCGAGTGCAAAGCTGTGCTTCAGAAAGTGGAAGGTCTCTACAATATTTCTCCTATGTTATTGTTCAGTTAAGGTCTCTCAGTACTCCTCATATCCCTCAGAAGTCCTCAGTATGCTGCTCCGTGTTAGTGCTTCTCTTGCATACTGGTCTGGTGTGACTGAATTACAGAATGTACAGAGAGTAGGTGGACTGTATAAGCACAGCAAATTGTGCTGTCTATGGATATGAAACTCTTATTTGCCCTTATAAATGAGCTAAATGTAGTAGTAAGTTGCAGAACACTCTAAAATAGAAAACATCAAAAACTGGCTATTGGTAGAGTTACATTTTTGACTCTTTTTTTCCCTTTATTTCTTTCTTTCTTAGGAGAATTCAGATACAATTTAGATTAAATCACAATTTCAGCTTCATTTATTTTTCAGATACCTTCTATAAATAACCTGTGGAGGCTCATGCCTCACATTTTGTCATTGCATTTAGTAGATACAAGAAGAAAGATATTAGAATCCTGTAGCTTAAAATATGCATGATACTTGCTAGAATGCGTCCAGAAAATTATATAAACTGTCATCAGAATCTTTATTCTGATTAAAGAGAAGATGCTTAACTGCTGGAAAAATCTTCATCTACCCCCAAGCAGTGTGAGGTACGTTTCCATGTTTGTCCATGAAAGGCATTCACCCCAATGGTAGCTTACCAATCATGCCCAACCTTTGCTCTGTTCCTTGATATTACCTTATTACCAGCTTGCTTTGATCACTTGTGTGCCTTGTTGGTTTTATTGGAAACTGAAGAGTAATATTTCTGTCCTTTTGGAGTTGAGCACTCTGCAGACACTGAGAAGTAAAGTTGAGAGAACTGAGCATTTTGTTAACACCCCAACTTTCCAAAAATGGATCGATTAGACGCTAATACAGAAAAATGGAGATACATCTTCTGTACTATCCCAAATCTGGCAGAGGTCAACCTGTTTCTCTTCTCATGAGACTATTCTAGCTGGCAAGTTACATCTAGAGAAATAGCTAAGGTTTGCTCAGCTTTCAATTGGTCCTGTGATAGTCATGTTACTATAAAAAGATCAAGAATGTAAAGCTAAGAAATTAAGGATTTTAGATATAGCATGGCAGAATGCCAGAGGAAATGCAACCTAAATATCAGGGATGAGAAATAATAAATCTGGCTTTCCTGAAGAGCAGATTAAGAAAGGTTCAGGTTATAATCTACTGCTTTTAGTTTAGGACGGATGGAAAAAAAGGTCAAAATGTTTAAGGTGAGGGACACTTTTTTATTTTTTTTCTCTCCTCCTCCAATTTAGGATTTTACAAAAGCAGTTATGATGGTCTCAAATAACCTTCTTTGGTCTTCTATGATATAGTCAAGGATTAAACCAAATTTAGACTGAAGAAACTCTTACCCTGAGGATGTGCAGGCAGCCTTTTCTTTTTCAAAGTGTGTTGTAATTTCTTCTTATTGGGGTAATTTTATCCATGATCATTTAATCATCCATTCCCATCTAGTCATCCTAACAGATGGGAGAATAGAGGTTTTGAGGCTTCGGGCTGTGCAGCTGAGCCAGTGGGTGTTTTTCTGCAATTGAATTAATTTATTATATCTCAGAGGTGCCTTTTAAGCAATATATTTGTATTATTCTCATACTCCAGTATGAAAATAGTCATTAGAGCACAAGTGTCAAGATTTTTATTTATTTATTATCTTATGCTAATTTAGAGCCACTGAAACTCTGTTGCTCTTTCCCTTCTAAATACAATCACAAAACGTTAGTTTTAGAAGGTAAAAGCAAGACATCTCCAAAATTGCTGAGAAGCATTTTGATGACTCGGAAGTCTATGTTTAAAGGTAAAGCGATGTGTCAATTTTATTAAGTAGAGAATGGAAAATTCAAAATTGAAATGCTTAGTTAATTCAGATGAGCAAAGAAGTAGTGCTTCACCTGAGTGCCTCAGAATGATTAGTTTTCAACAAGTGCTTTCAAATTGTGCTTGTAGAGGCCACTACCTGATGCAAAAGTAAAATAGAAGTTATTTCAACGTGTGGGGCTTTTTTTTTTTTAACACTGGCAAAAAGCAATTTATTCTAGGAAATTTTTAGTTTTGCTTTTAAGAATTTATTTCCTCCTTTTCTCATTGTTCTCTTGTTTTGAAAAGTATACTACAAAGAATTAACGTCATTAAAAGTAAAGGACCACATGGGGTCCTTCAGAAGCTAAGTGACTCTGAACACAGTCAGAACAGTTACGAACGCAGTTTAGAAATCTAATAGCGTGTTTACTCGCTTGAAAAATACTTTTTAAAGTTGTTCTAATGCACATGAGAACTGACTCTCTTCAGCTTTGTTCTGTGCCACTGTTTTGTGGTCATCAGTCTAAATTCATTCGTACAACAGGTACTGCATTTAGGTATACTGTTTTCACTCTTGTTTTGGCCAGTGAACTTTTGAAAGAGGAGGAGGGAAAAAAAGATGGGCCAGATGGGAAAGCAGTGTTATTTTCATGTCTCTGATAATGCAAAGAACCTTATGAAATGGACCTGGCCTTTTCACAGTGCTGGCTACTCCAATGTCAAGATGCTCTTTTGGTTTTCTCGTGTCCCGGTGGTTGTAGCACAGTATTGCTGCTCTTGTGCCATATATATCATTTTTTTTCAAATATTTGATCTTACTCTATACTTGAATGTCTGTTCCCTAAATTACTTTTTTTCTCTTCCTTTTTTTTTTCTCTTCCCTAAATATCCTATGTCATCTATATTTTTCTTTCTATTCCTATGCTGTGATAAGGAAGAGAATTTCATTCAAGCCATTTACAGGTGTGTCTTCATTAAAAACAGGAGGCATTCAGATCTAGAGCAGCTGTAATCTAGCTGATTTAATTACCAAAACCAAAATTCTGTTACGAATTATGGTCTGCGGGGTACCGCTTGTGCGTGTAGGTGGTCTGTACTTTTGAAACTCATACTGCAGTTGTTTCCAAATTGAGTTAAATGAAAGCTCAGTCCTATGTACTGATGTATACTGGCCACAGCTCTGACAGCCCCTTACTCATGCACATAGATTTTACTGTGTGGATCATACATCAATTTTAATGGTAGCTTTGCGTGGCCAAGCATATGGTGCAGCATCTGCATATTAATCTATGCTATAAGCGGCTGTCAAATAAGAGCTTTCACACCTGCTCTACAGTATTACTTTCTTCAATGTGCTAAAGGCTGTTTTTATTGCCAGCTCCTTTCACTTAATGGTGCCTATATTATGTCTTTTTTTTTTTTTAAACTAGTGCTGTTAGACTTTAATGTTGGTGTCCTCACTGAGGATATTGATAGTGATGTTAGAATATTGTGGAGCTGTACCAACAGAGGTGCATAAAGCCCATGAAATAAGGAGCTGTACCAATTAAATATTTTAACAAAATGTGTGTGTATGTGTATATATACGTATATAATTTTTATTTTTAGTTGCAATATAACTGAGACGAGAAGACTTGCTCATTTTTAATAGGTTAGATATCACATTGACTTTAGTCTATGTAAGAATTTCTGTAAACACTAAAAGTGCAGAGAGAATTGAAGGTTAGCAATAAAGTTCCAGAATTATTTCTCTTCTGTCATGAGTCATCAGGAAAAGGCAGAAGTGAGCACTTCAGCAGGGGTTGCTGAAGTCAAAAGCCTTATCATGACTACAATGGAAATAAGTTTTGCATTTTAGGACACATTATCATTGACTTTATGGTAGAAAACTTTAATAGCTGGTATAGAAAGCAAATACTGATAATAGCATTATATTAAAATACTAGTAATGTAAACATTGCTTCAGATTAATTACTTCAAACCCACTGCTGTTTATCATTTACATATAAACAAATGTAATGGCTCCAACTCAATGTCAAACACATTTAGAAAGATGGGCAATAAAACTAGAGTTGCAGTTATTTTTTCTTAAGAAAAAAATGATTATTTTAAGTACCTATTTAATTCAAAACCACTCTATTTAATATTCCATTAGAAGCTGATTTCTTTCTCCAACCTGTACTCCAAGAGTATTACAGGTTGCAAGAAAACAGAAGGGTAATCACTCAGCTGTGGGTTTTCTTGTCTACAATAAACCTTTGTGTTCCGCTCTATTCTCCTTTCTGTCCTCTTGCACTCCTTGATATTACGGTGTTTAGGGTCACCGTAAATGAGATAAAACAAACCTATAACGCCTGTGCTGGACCAATCTACTATAAAGTAGCGAGTGCTTAAAAAATGAACACACATACTCTAGTTTTGTTTTGAGTACTAAATGCAGAACAAAAAATATGACTCAATTCAGTAGTACTCAGTTTGACTGTATTTGTGGCATTTTTTCCCCCTCTATATTTCACCGAAGTGTTGGCACATGATACTTTGATAGGGTAGAAACTGAGTTCTCATCAGAGTTCTGGTTTTTAATATGTAAAACAAAACATTCTGTATAGTGAAATATATTTTTCTACTTCGATGAGAGAGGGACTAGGAAGTCCACCTTGGGAAGCATTTCTCCCCAAGAGTCACATATAAGGTTATGACCTTCCTACAGTTCTACACATGGAAAAGAGCTGGTTTGTCTTCAGAAAGTCATACTTAGACAACTGACATTGCTGACACTGAAACCATCAACCATGATGTCTGTCTTTGAAAATCTAATAGGAAAATTGACTTAAGAGTCATAAAGAATAGAGTTTTATAATGGACCCAGCAGCTCAAGTGCTTAGGTTTATACTCCTGTCTACTAAGACTGAAAGAGTTATCTAAGAATGATTTGTGCCTCAGTATTTTATCATCTGGATTCATTTGGATCCTCCCTCTTGGTGAATCACATACTCTACCATTAAAAATCAAATAAAAATAGAACATGTATTGCTTTATTGTTATGCATACACAGACTTTCCAGAAATCTTTTCCATTAAACCCTTCTTAAAATGCTCTTAACATTTCTTGAAGAAATACTCTTTTAAGAAGTCATCTTTTATTTATCAGTTGTTAAAATTTGGAATCTGCTGCCAGGAAAGGGAATGTGACAAGGATGCTTGATACTTTATGGTTTTACAGTGGCGTTCTGAAATTACCATGTTTTAGTTCTAACACCTAGTTGCTTCTGACACATGCAAATTTGTGACTCAATGGAGGAATTTTTTTTTTCTTGTTGAAATGATCAACCACTCTGAAACTAATCTACCTTGAGAGTTAGTTATGAAAGCTGGTCAATCGAAGGTCATTCAACCGTAAACCAATGGTTTATGCAGTGAGAGAAGCACTGATACAGAAATCACGGGGAGGAAGCAAAGGAAACACATGCATGTAGAACAGGATTCCAAAAGTGCTGGCCATCCATGAATATTTCTTTTTTTCCTTATGTTCAGCTGGTGTGTATCTGTTTTGATGTCAGCAAGGCTTAAGGACATGCATACAGATCCTGTTTGTAAGCTAGTAGGTGTTCTTAGGTACATTTCAAGATTATAGGATAAAAAAAAAAGTCTACTTTAAGTAAAAGAAGAGTTTTTTTGGTTTGTTTTTGTTATCCCTCTAATTTGAGGGGAATATGTCCTCAGGTTAGTGGTATTCAGTCAACCTACCTTTCTTGTTAGAGGGACTCAAGTATTTATGTGTAGTCCCCATTTTTGCTTTGAGTTTCTGTCTCTCTGTGGTGTGATCAAGAATGGAGAGCAGCAGGAGAGGAAAAGGGTGTGTGGGAGGGAACAGGAAGAAAGCTGTTTCCAGCATTTTTGTTTAGAAATATAAAAACTATGCTTAAGAACTTTCACTAGCATTACCCTTTGGATCATTGTCTAACAATACTTGATTCAGAATGTTTTGACATTTTGGACATTCAGGATGGGAGTTTTCAGTAATAATTCTGCCTTACCTATCTGGAATCTTCATTAGGGTTCATTAGTCATGATGTCTGTCTGGAAATCTACTGAAGCCTAAGTAGACATAAACAGTAACTGACATCTAAAAGCGATTGTAATTTGCTTTATTTCAGTTGAGGCAGATAATTTGATGGTAGTTATGTTCCTTTTTGTGTCCATAAGTCTCAGAAAGCTCAATCTTTCCTTAGCTCTGATGAATGAGATCTTATTTCTCACTTCAGTGCTCTCCTTTCCCACAGGCTCTTTCTTTTCTCTTACAAAGGTGTAAGGACAAAGTATTGAAAAGCAGTATGACCTTGTTTGACCATATTGATAATCAACAGTATTTTCTTAGTTTTTCTATTACCATATCAGATAAAAGCTTCTTTGCACATATAAATGTTTGTGTGTATACATTTTGCAGTGTCTTTAACCTTATATCCTAATGAGGACATCTTATTTAACCTAAGGAGAAATCTTGCTGTTAAGATCTAAGCACTGTTTGCCTATTAGTGTCAACTGGTCTTTATGTTGTGAAGCACAGCACGAGCTCTAAGGTCAGGCTGAAATGAGTCTCTCAAGGGCACAAAGACAGGATCATCAGAGGGCAAGCAGAAGGTTAGCTGTCTAAATCAGAAGCTGGGTCAAGACCCTTGCAAACAGACATGGCACACCAAGGTCATAATAATAAGGAAATGTTAATTTGATTCTACCGAGGTGTTTTTGTTGTAGCACCGAAGGAGGATAGACCACATAAGTGTATGCGGCACAAGTACTATGGTTCACAGCAGTGCAAGGCCTCTTTTTCATTCATGGCCAGAAACTAGCAAGGCTTTTAATACTATGCAAAAGACTGGAGGAGTAGAATACTTGAAATATACTACGCTTTTTTGAAGACAGTGTCAAACAGATCCAGTACTCAAGATAGTCTGTTGATTATTCACTACAAATTTTCCACTCCTAAGCATGCCAGTCATCAGAAACCAAATCTGACCAGAGATCTTTGAAAAATATATATTCCTTCACATGTTCTGAAATATGAATGACTGTGTTGGAAATATCAAAGACTACAACTACAAACTTTTGCTCAAGATTTGCTATCTGTTTTCTGGATATGGGTAAAAACAAAGTGAAGCTAAAAGGAAACCTCACAGTTTTGAGTTGCAAAAGAGAGTCTGCAAAGAGAGTCCAAAGATTACTTGTGAGAAGATTTCAAAGGGTTTGATTATTCCAGGTGAAATAGTGATACAGGGACTCCTCAGTGACACACCCTGGAACAGCTGTATCCATCACTTGCTCCAAGTTTGAACTGCAAGCGCTGCAGCCAACTTGAACCAGCGCTATCAAGCCAAAGTATGAGCTGTAGATCTGTATAATAGAGAATACAGAATCTATATAATAGAGATTAAACTTAAGAAGGTGAGAGTAAGAAAAAATATGTGCAGTTTTATCCCAGAGGAAAGAAAGGGCTTAAAATGCACTGTTTATTATTTTACTGCTCCTTGAATATAGAAACATTAATTTTTGTGCTTCTTTCAGAAGGATACCAAATCTTGAACATATTCTGTATAATGTTCAGGACTTTTTATCACTTTAAAGAAAATGCTGCAAACTTCAAAGTCTCACTTTGTTTAATGTATCATACAGGTGGCAATGAACAACTTCATGATACTAAAACTTACATATTACTCATAATTTAAAAAGTGTCATTTCTTTCAGTGGAAAGACAATCTAATATTTGTTTTTCTACCTCTTACTGTTCTTAGAATCATGGCAGTCAATAGTGATCAGCATGATAAATATTGAACTGAATAATTATCATACATGAGACAGATGATATTATATTGCCATGAAACAGAAAGCCCTGTTCACTTTATCCAAGTTGCAGAGAGAACTTGAAACATTTTCCTCCACTGTTTCTGTATCTTGATGCAAAATTTCATTTGATTGCCACAAATCATCCTTAAGTAATTATTAGAGCTCTACTGTTTAACAGGTGGCCTTCAGTTTTAGGTTGTTCTATGTGGTTTAATAAAAGTGCTGTCTTAAATTCCCATCAGGGTCTATCCCCTGTTAAGAAAGACAGAGGAGAAAGAGTTAGAAATTATGTGCAGTGTGGGTTTCTCCCCCCCTCTCCAGTGTGTTTCAAACAATAGATAACACTATGGAAGAAATTGAAAAGACTTTTATTGAAAAAGAAGTATGTTCTACCACACAAATCACAGTGGGCACTTTAAGCAAATTTAACAAGTAGGTAGAATAAATATGGTGCCATATCATACATATTTTATGAGACCACAGGCCCTTACGTCTTTTTTTCATAAATTTTTAAATATATGCAATTTTCCACTCCAGTAATTTAAAATGAAAAATGTTTTACCTTTAGAGAAAATTAGTTGGAGCACTGGAAATTTTGGTATGAATGCAGAAAGTTTGATTAAGAAAAAAAAAAAAGTAGCTATTAAAGTAAAATTGATATTGTTAAGTGCTAGAAAAGCACATAAGCAATTTAGGAGTGTGAATTGTCCTGGTTCCACTAGGATTTTTTCTTGTAAATTACAGTTATGTATTAAAATGTGTCCACAGTTGGTTAAAAAAGCATATTTAGGCTAAAGTCCTGAAAATACTGTTGCAGATGAGGCCAAGAGCATGAAGGCTTGCACCAGCATCATTGACCACATGTAACAGAACAGAAAATTTCAGTGCAAAGCAGGCTGAATTGGCTTTGGCTGGTGCCCTCCAATAATGGGAAAGAACCTTGCTTTTAACTTGGAGTATTCATCCTAGATACCTATATTAGCAAGTGGATTTTTTTTGCCAAAGACAATCACTATTTTTCACTGTAAGAAATTTTTATAGGAAATCTATTCTTAATATCCAATAGAAAATGTATTTTGGATTTGATTATGGGGGTAAAAATTTTGAAGTACATTCAGAAGTGAAGAGTAAAATGTATTTTAACTGAAAGAATATTAAATACCTGGAAATTATTGTTATTAAAAGGATTTTTCAACTGGAAACCTGTCTTCTGTTTCTCTTGCAAAACAAACTGTATAGCAACCATGCTATGTCCCTACTGGAATAGAATAACAGATATTTCTACCTGTTTTGAAGCATATGCCAAAAGAAAAATGAGATCTTAACTATGAGAGAAATTCCCGTTAAATATTTTTTACCTTTTTACTTTGATGTTCTGAGGAGAATAAAATCATCATCTCAGCAATAGTGACTCACAAATCTTACCAATTCTGTCACTGAAGATATGAGGAGATTTTTATTTTTATTTTTATTTTTATTTTTATTTTT
>VZSG01000375.1:563257-581923 GCA_013398315.1 Nothoprocta pentlandii | reverse complement strand
TTTTTATTTTTATTTTTATTTTTATTTTTATTTTTATTTTTTCAGAGTTATATAGACAGCAGAGTTTTAACAGGTTGAAGACTATTAAGGACTAATATAGTGTTGCACACTGCACCCAGTCTGCAATGATCCATGCAGTGTGACAACATTCTTAGCAATCCCACTGTTGCATTGTGGTTTATAACAGGAAAACCTTGGGAAACTACTGCTTGATAACAAGTAATAAAAGGTTAAAACTCACTTATTACTGTTGCTGAGATGAGAAGAAACTCTATATCTGAAAGATTAGCAGCTGTGAGAATTCTTATTTGGTGTATTGCTAGGGTAGCACATGACCTGTCATAGTGGTGAATTCACAGTGGATGGTCAATATGAAGTTATGTTTGCCTGTAGTTCAAAAAATAACATTAAAAACAAAGTGCAAGTGTATAGTAGCAGAGTTAGTATAGTAGAACACCTTAAGAGCTTGCTTTGTATCTTAAAATGACTAAGCAATGAATTGTTGTACTTTACAGTCTAAGTGGGATAACTGTGTTAACTGTCAAGCATAAGACTGAAGGGAGCAGGTTCATTCTGGTATTAATGGGATTTTCACACTGAAGGTACTCTCAGCTTTTTGCAATTGCTGAATTTTGCTGAAGCAGCAAAATCAATCCTTCAGTTTGGCACTTCAGTGAAATCAGTGAGACGTTAAGTTGTGCCAGTTTAGACTGCACAAATAATCCAAGCTTATTAGCAGCCGGACAGAAATATGAGTGTAGCAGTAACTATAGGTGAGAGATGAATGAAAGATGGTTTGTTTCTTATTTCTTTTTCCTTTTTCTTTTTCTCCCCTCAGTGCAAAGACATACTTTTTTTTTTTGCCTTGTCTCGCTTGCTTGCTTGTAAAATCTCATGCACTGGTTAGAAAATATCACGTACGCTGGAATACTTCTCGGTCCTTACTGTGTAAATAGGTTTATGTTGTGGAAGAATATTGACAGTAAGGATTGTTTAATGGTATTACGTGTTTAAGTCAGGGAGATGATTTGTTGTCTGTCCTCTGAAACAGCATTTTCTGCAGCCTCTTCCTGTCCTGCTGCCTCAGTGCTGTTGTGGACCCTTGTGCCCTGGCACCGTCATGGGCAGGACTCCTGGCACAGCCTCCTTGGAGGTGCCCTCCTGTCCCCTGCAATCACTGCTCTGTGGCTGCCCTGAATGCTGCTCCCTGTGTTACTGCTGCCCTCCCCATTGCATTGCGTGGATTAGCATGCACAGCTTTAGGAAGAGGGGCAAAAGAGCAGTGGTCTATTATATTATCCATCCTTAAAGAAGAGTCTGTGTTTTGAGTTGGTGATTAAAGGTCTGGTGATATTTGTCCTAATTGCTGTTTGTTCTTTCCTGACAGAAACATTTAGTCGGCATTATTATAAATTAAAATATCAACCTGTTGCTATTAATATAAATAAGCAAAATGACTTATTTGTAAGAAACAGTCATAAGAACACTATTCTTGCAAGGCACTGTACACCTGAGTATTTTCACATTATGATTTCCAAGATCTTTATGCCATAATTTACAAGGCCCTTTTTTCAAGTGCAGCTGATGATTTGTGTGGCAGGTCACGATGACACTGCTGTAAGTAGAATTAAATTACTTGAATCAGCTCTGCAGAGAGATAGGGGCAACATTCTTCAAACTCTGATTACTTTTCAGTGCTCTAAAGAAAAGCTGTATGAACTTCTACTTCCAGACTGTTTGTTATTGATTGCTCCCGAAGATTTACTCTCAGTAAATGCTACCTTTTCGCAGCAGAACATCACTGTGAGACTTACAGATAGAGAATTCCTTATTATTTCCCTCTTTTTGGCAAAAATATGTTTTATTAGAAAAAGGCCAGTGATATATATCTATAGAAGATAACAGCACTAAATATGAAATATCATACTGTTCACTGATGTTCTGTGCAACGAAAGCAGTGAAAAGTATTTATGTTCTAAAACTTAAAATATAGATAGATAGATAGATAATGCCTGATCCTTAGACTAGCAGAGCTGTTGAGTCTCTGAATTAAGTGTGTGTGTGTGTGTGTGTGTGTGTGTGTGTGTGTGTGTGTGTGTGTGTGTGTGTGTGTGTTTTGTTGAATAAGAGAGCCATAGAGCAACCTATGATTCTGAGGCCATGTAGCTCAATCTGCCTTGTCTGCTAACCCAGACCTGGGCATGGGGACTTGCTGGAACTGAGGGAAGGAGCAAGCTCCAGCAACAGCTTGCTCCTTGGTTCTCTTATTTAGCTGTATGAACTAATATGTCAGTACAGAGAGAGCAATCCTTCACCTTACAGATTTGTGTCCGATGCTGCTTTTCTGCATCATCTTGAGCATGTGGTCATCTGTTCATAGGGAGGTGGAGAGAAGGGGATAACACAGAGGAAGTTACTCTGAGGCAACACAAGCACGTGAAAACTGTTGATGTTCTGAGCTCACAGGGTATTATTCCCTGAATTCCCAAGAAAGTTGGTCTATTTTGATTTTTCTTTCTTATGATATCAACCTGAAAAGTGAAGATAAAAGTTATGATTTGGCATCTGCAACAGATAATAGTCTTTAAGGATATTAATTTCTTTACATATTTACAATTTGCAAATAATTTACCATTGCTTCATCAGAAACAGCAACCACATAAGAAGACAGGAGCACATTTCAAACATCCATAGACTTTAATGTTCTTTGAAATCATACAGTTGTGAGTACTTATCTTTCTAGGAAATTTGATTCTACTAGTAGTGTCTTCTGAATTGAGAGGATAGAAATGATTTCCAAGGAAAACAGCAATAGACTTGCTAAACTTTAAAAAAAAAAATTAATTTAGATATATTTATACTAATATATATGTATATTTATAATCTAATTTTGAATAATTAATACAGAGACTGAGGCAAGTATGATGGTATTAAGCTACACTATGCTTTTACATCCTTTGCTGACAGATCTCTTCTGCTTAAAATGAAAGAAAAAAACACTAAAACTGTATGTTGAATATTTCTGCTTACTTTATATCCTTCTTCATGAATCCTGATGCTTCTCCATTGAGTATCGGCTATAGAAAATCGGAAGTTTTTCACTGGTCTTAATTTATAAATGCTTAATCTAACAAAACTGTGTGCAAAGATTTTCAGGGCAGACCCATAAATCAAACCTAAATTGAGAATTTGTTGCACTATTTAGAAACAGAGAATCACTATGGTTGGCGTAAAACTTCCAAGATTATCAAGTCCAACTGTAAATTTAATGCGTGTTAGAAAAGAATTTGGGTGCTGTTAAACCTCAGTTATTTTTTAGGTTTTGAAAAGTACTAAATATTTTAGAGCCTAATTTTGGATCATCATAAATGACTCGATATTTACAAAAATCTGTAATGGTAAAAGATACTGAGAGAGAGTATGTAACAGCATTCCAGATAAAAACACATGTTTTATGAAAAACATCAGCTTTGTTGTGCCAGAAGGCTTTAAAATATGTCATTAAATATTAGTATGTGAAATATTCATGCCTTCTCTTCCTTATCTGAAATATTAAATGAATAATTTATCTTTCTTATTTGATAATAGTGTTGAGCCCAGAGTACTCAATAAAAAAAGTGAAGTTGTTAGTAATATATAAACACCATTTTGTATAGTTGAGATTCAAGCGTTTGTAATATACTATAGATAAAAGGAGCTCTTATGGCGATTTGTTTATTCAAGCTAGAGTGCACATCACCTTGGCCTAATTATGGAAGGCTAATAAATAAGGCCTAATTATGGAAGAGGCTGATGGGAAACCAAATACTTTTGCATTACTGTACTGGAGCTAAAGGGTAATTGCAATCTGGGACATTCTCTAAGTAATTTTGATAAACTTTCATTGTTATTTCTCACCATTTTATTTTTACATTTTACATAATCATTTGTATTCATTTTACGTAAGAATAATTTTGTCTTGCTATATCTAAAAAAAATCTAATGTATTTTTACATTTACATTCTGCACCATCTTAAGAAGTTGTTTGCTTAATGCAGTCAAAACAATGTATTCCAGGCCATTAATAATTCAGATCAGCAATTTAGCTAACTATCTTTTAAAAACTCTCACTTTGCAGTCTTTCTCCTGGTAGGAATGTCATTGCATACAATAGAAATTTAGCTGCTTATTGGGTAACTATGTCCTTTAATGAAATGTGAAACTCAAATGTGAAAATATGTGAACCCTTGTACTGGAGTTCTTCATATTCTCTTCCCCTGTTTGTTCCTTCATGCATTTAATCTTTCCGTATTTGCAATTTGCCTGATATTTTTGTTTTGTTTATAGTCTTTTATATAAAGTATTATGTCTGAACTATGGGTTCACAGGGAAGGGTGACTGCACAGATTAAATTGCTTTTCTGTTTTTTTTTGTTGTTATTATTTTCTGTTACTGTTGCCTGTGTTTGATAAGCTCAGTGTATATATTAGCATCTACAGCACTATGTATATGCTATGTAGCTAAAGGCCTCCCTTCACTTGTTCTGTTGCACTGTACTGAACAGGGTGGTGTAAAATCTTTGTTTATACTTGTCCCTTAATTTAACTAAACTGTTTGTGGAAATCAGGAGTTAAGTAAACTTTTTGAAATTCTCTATCTTAATCTATATCTCATCCAAGTAGTTTCAAGATCTCTGGATTATTAGATGCTCTAATGTCAGTGATACCTAAACTAAACTTTAAGCACTTCTGTGCTACTGACTCACTAGCTTGTAATAAATCATATGTAGCATTTTCACTGCCTGCCTTAATGGGATTTATTGTTTGGATTTGATAGAATCATTATTTGCATTTTCTATGGTAAACCTTTTTTTTTTTTTTTTTTTTTTTTTTTTTTTTTTTTTTTTTTTTTTTTTTTTTTTTTTTTTTAAGAGTTTGAGGTAGAGTAGAACAGACCTCTCGCCTCTATCAGCTGAAGCAATTGGATTAATGGGAAACAAACATGAACTTCTCTTACTGGGTACTAATATGTTGAATTCATCTTATGAGCTTTAGTTACAGGAGCTTCTGTGTTGAGTCCATTGTCAACTATTTTTCCTAAAAATCCTCTGTGTGTTTGGCAGCTCGTGATTAAAGGCGTAACATCTGAAACACCTCTCTGAGTGTGCGCTTAGGGTGACGTGGGCACAGGATGCTGCTAAGCCCACTCTGCCAAATGTGCCTGCCTAGGGCTGCAGCAAGTGGAAGCTGGAGATTTCCTCATTCCATTTCTTCCCATTGCCAGGAAGAGGTGGAATTTGGCATTTGCTCTCATAGGTACTCCAAGCCAAGGACTGTTTAGCACTTACATGGTGTTTTATATGTTTAGAGAAAGTACAAACATTTTCTACTTGAACAAAATGTCCAATATCTGCTGCCAGCTGGAGGGAGATTGCTCAGTGAGGTGCTCACTGTTGTGAAGTGGAAATGTGACAAACTCTGCAGCAGTCTAGACGCAGACTTGCAAAAAATATCTTGATGTCAACCAGTAAGACTAACAGAGGTAGAGACTGAGGTGGGAAATCCTACACATCAAGGTTTTCTGTTTCAGAATAAGGGGGCCAGAGGTCTGCTTTGTGACTGTGAGCATCCAAAACCTCTAGACCATCAGCACTGGGGACTGCAATATGTTTGAATAATCAGCCTTGGCTTAGAGTTTTTCCCCTGTAGGTATGCAGCAAAGAGCATGATATTGAATAAAAAATTTAAAACGGTTTTGATTCTGCAGACTGATGGTGCAGAGACACACTTTTTAGTTCAATAGCATAGTGCTTGTTGTGTTTCTCTGCAGGTCTAGACAGATAGGTAAGAATACAATGTAAAATCCTCTCAAACTTCATGCAAGAAAAAATATTTTCTCATTTTTTTGGTTATATTTGTCATTAGAGAGATAGGTTACAGAAGGTCAACAAATAATAAGTATTATTAGCCTGTTGATGAGGAATGTAAAGCACAGCAGTGCATCTGTTTAATAAGTAAATTAAAAAGTGTTAAAATAAGTAAAAAGTTTTAAGGGAGCAGAGGAAAACAAAGCTAAATATCTCAATTTATATTGCTAATACAATTACATACACATATACAAACAAGGATACACGCACATATGCATAAATATATGCACACATGAGAATATATAATACTTAGAATTCCTGAAACAAAAGCACTATTATTTCAGGCTTTTATGGAATACACTTCATTTCCTCGTGAGAGGATAGGAAAGGTTTTTCTGTGCTGCAAAATCCAGTGTAATTCCATCACAGGAAGGAACAGTTCAAAAAATGAGACATTTATATCCAAATGAAAACAAAAATCAAATTTAAGATAAATATGACCTTTGTAGAGCAATTTTTGATTTGGGGACAAATATGTAAAAATATTTCACTATTTCAATTAATTTTTTTCTTATTTATCTGAATTTTCATATGACACTTTATACAATTGGTACAAGGCATTCTTAAAAACAGAATTATATTTCATAATATACTAAAATATGAAAATGGTCTAATTATTTCTATGTCGCCATAAAAATTATTTTCTTTTCTAAGTAAAAATATTAAGTGAAATATTCCAATCTATTCACTTCTATTCACTCATTCAACCCATTCTATACACTTAGTTAACAGCTTGAACCTGAATTTGTTTGCAGGTGAGATGATCAGTGGGGATCTTTTGTAAGGGAGTTACACATAAGATCCTTATGCAAAATATGTTCAATGGTGTGTGTAAAGAAATTTAGAATTTTCATAAGAAACTAGTGATATCTTACTCTAGACTGTTAAAAAATAGAGTAGGAAATTTTAATTCTGCTAACCATTTCCTTTATATATTTTAAGTGATCTGATCTCAGCTATGTTGTTACAGTGATTGCTGCACAAATGCACCATATTCTCAAAATGAAATGTTCAGAAATTAAATAAAATGCATAATTTAAGATGCTCCCAAGCATTATTGCACTAATACAACATAGAAAGTCAGTAATTTGCAAATATTTTATCTATGGTCATTTGAAACGCTAGCATGTTTTGAAATACCTGTATTTCTTTGCTTCTTTAAGGCAACTTGTGTTTTATGTGTTGCCAGAGTTGGTGGTGTTAGATCTAATTTCTAATTTTAAAACTTTTAGAGATCGAAGCAACATCTGGCAACTGTTGTGCATTGGAAAAAAAATGAGCAGAATGTATCTGGTGACCTGCCTGTGAAGGAGGAAAACCCCACCTGCAGCGCAGGGGCAAAAATACCGGCGCCTTCACCTGCAGAAGCAAGTTGCATCAGGCACTGGGGGTTTTAGCAGTTGATCAAAGCACTCCAAAGTGATGAAAGGGAAGGGAAAGTGTTTGAGGAGTTGTCCTTTTCTCCTTTTCTTTTCTTTTCTTTGAGGAGTTATAGGAGTTGTGTGCTTTTTTTTTTTTTTTTCCTTAAAGTTTGGGAATTTGCGGCACTGATATATGGAGTAATTTTTTTTTGTAACAATAAATACTATTGTGATTTTTCTTTAGGTGGGAACATGACAATCTTTCACTTTTGCAATTTATTATATTGAGAAAAATTATAATTACTCTCAAGCATATGCAATGAGCATCTTTTGGACAATGTGATGCTGTTTGTGCATAGTAGCACAAACCTGAAAGAAATTATATGTTACCATTCAAGTAACTTGCTGCAAGTTGCAGCAAAGATTACATGTTTTTTACTGGTATACAAGTCCTGTAGTCTATGATGGGGAATAATTATACCACACAAAATCAATCATGACAGTTGCCGTGCTTCTTTCCTTTCAGAAGTGATGCTAATAGAAAAATAAATAGTTATATAACAGCAAGTCCTGACAATATTCTGAGCCTTCCTGCTGGCTTGTTCTCTCAACTTGAACAGGAATAGTCAGGAATCTAAAGCCGTGAGTACCAGAAGTATTGAGAATTTTTCTGTTGACTTAATGTGCCTCTGTTGAGGCTTAAATTTAGAACAGACTTAGCAGGCTTTTGAGAATTAGGACTTATGTCTATAAAATTTGCAAAGTGCTGTGTAGTTTCAGATAATAGAAAGCTTGGGTTGTGAGATTCAAAATGCTGTGATGGACAATTTATGGGCTAAACAAATGTCTCATACTGTGCACAGACAAACAGGTGACAGCTGGTACGCAAAGTCTTAGAAGTGGATTGCTTAGATCTGCTTCAAGTCCTTCTCTCTTGAAAACACATCAACAAAGGAAGGGACAGTGGTGACTGACATGACAGCAATCTTTAAGGAATATTATAGTGTGCTAGTCCCACTGAAGGAAAAACCAATATCTTTTATAAAAAAGATACCATGAGAAACTTCTGGCTAGATCACTAGTTCAGAGCCTGAGAAAATCTGTGCATCTGAGGGAGGAAAAAAAATATATATATTTTCTGTGATACTGCATTTCTTGTATATGTCAAATTTATTAATGGTCTGGGGCACCATGCAGGAGCACCTTCAAGTTTCTTGCTTATTCTCTTCCTTTCAAAAAATTTGGGTCATGGCTGGCTTTTAGTAATTGCCATATAAAGTTCTTTGAACCCATATCCTACCCGTTTTTATTTTTTGAGTGATGGCTGAAAGAAGAATCTATATTTTAGAGTTCAACATAGTATTTTTTTCATACTCATAAATATCCCTTGAATCTATGTGCTTTATCCTGCTTACAGAGTGATTTCTTCTATATTAAATTCAACTCTTTACTATATACTATTTTCTACTGTATACTATTCTACAGAAAAAGTCTTATTTGCCAGGTAGGGCAAGTCATAGGCTGAGTCTCTCGCTCATCCTTGGAGGAGGTTGTTGTGCAGGTAGAGGAGGACAGAGCTTTGACCAGGCTGTCACAGCAGCCCCGTTCTGCTGCAGTGCATCTCATTGGAAGCAATGGGGAGGCACATCTCTCTCTTAAAAATGCTCACTTGGTTAGATCTTGTGCATGTGCCATTGGATCTATTGCATGTGTGCTGGGTTCCAGACGTATATATGCAATTTCCAGATGTTGACAACTGATCACCTCACTGCTCTGGGGGAATTGCCACTTAGGTGGAATTTGAACAACAACCCTGGAAGACAGGAGATCGCTTATTATGAAGAGCAGCTGTAGGAAGGTTTGAACAGTTTGTTGGTTGAATGAACAGTCATAAACAAAATACTGAGTTCTTGTTTTGGAGACATAGCCTTTCTCCTTGGCTTTCTTCTGCCATGAACATATTGATATGTTAGGTAGATCTGATAAATGCAATATCTATACCAAAGAATGGACATGAGAACCCACATGCTTTGTAGATGGGTTATGCATATATATACACACGCGTGTGTGTGTGTATATATATACATGTGTGTTATACGTGTGTGTGTGTATATATGCTTTAGTGCATAGGTTAGTGGGTGACTTCACTTGCTTAATGAACGACAGTAGAATAAGACCACAAACTAGTATTTATAAGTTTAAGAAAGCCACATATTTGTAAGAGTTCCTCACATGTTCCTAAATGATATAATTACAGCGGTCTCTGCATTGCATTCACCTCTCATTGACACAGTATAACAGTGCAAAATAGCTTGCTGTGGCTGGGGTGGATCAACTGAAGTCAGATAACATTCTGGATAAGATTAAAAAAAAAAAGTGCATTAGTAGTATTTGCATTAGAGATTACATATTTTATCTTCCCTCGATTATCTATAACTATTTCAGCTCTCTGAAACAGTCTCTCCCTAAAGCCTTGGGTTGTGTGAAATATATGTGGGAGTAGATTTTCCTAGATATCTGTTGTAATACCACACTAATTAAAGTCGGCTATATGTTGTCTACCAAAGGAGCAGTGCCTTCTTAGAATAAATGAGCTCCTTGGCTTTTGGTTTTGCTTGGTGTTTTCTTTTTGAGTTCCTTTAATGATCCGTTCATGGGTTATTCAAGTAACAACTGACTAGACAGACTGTTTGCATGTATATGCATGAGAAATAAGGTGCAATTGAAAAAAAAAAATTGTTCTTATCTACTGAACGTCAGCATGTGGAAAAAAATACTATTCTTCCTTAACTGAAAATGAGCACTAACTTCTGTGATGGATTCAGGTTTGGTTAGTGTAGCCTTGAGGCTACCAGCCAAAAAGCTTTATCAACAAAAAGTGTAGTCAGTCTTTCCTTCATCTTGAATTACTTTGTCCAGTTAGAATCACTCCAGTGACATCTTCTAATTTTTACTGAAACGTTTCATTTTTAAGTAGTCTTTCTGAGAGTTTAATCTTGCTTTCAGTGAAAAGAATATGGGAGAAAAAGTGGCTGGTCTATAAAACACTTTAAAAAGAATGTCAGCTAAATCTGAGCTGACTTGAGCATGTATTTATTGTTTTTACTCTGGAGTCTACAAGTTAATTGTTGAAGTTTTATAAGCACATTCACTTCTCAGTATATCTCGCTGCTGTGTTTGCCAGAAAACAGAGTGAAGTTTACTGTGCACGGAGTAATCCTAAAGCCTGACAGCACGTCTACTTACTAAATTTGCTAGAATAGGTACAGATGTTATGTCCTTTGGAAAGGGTTAACAGTGCTTGCTTGCTGTATTCTCGTAGTTTAAAACTGAGGAGCAGTTCTGAGGTGTTCTGCTCCTCTGTTAAAGGTGGGTTATTCCAAGTCATCTGGGAAGTGCTCTCCTATCTCCTCTAACTGCTGTCATTGACTGCATCCAGAGAACGAGGCTCTTTCCAATGTGTTCACATACAGGTTGGCAAAACTCCCAGTGATTCCTCCTCATGCTGGCACAGGAATGCCTATGTGAGCACATTTAAGTGAAAACCTTGCTGGAAAAAAACATTCTGCAGTCTAGTGGTTATTCCGGAGAGCAGCCCTGTTGTAGGCACAAAAATCTTTCACTGGTAAAGCTCTGGCTGGATCTAGGGTTGCTGTTTTAATACTTGTAATTCCTGTTAAAGCTGGACAAGTAACTCAAAGTCACAAAAGGCAAATATAGTCTATACTTTTCATACAGGTGGCATATTCTACCATCTCTCTAAGTTGAAACTCCCATTGATAATCAGTAAATCAGTAGCATTTTTTCTGTTATGATTGTATGTTTTAACTTTTTTTTAACATGTTAAAATATTAATAGATTAAAAATAGTAGAATAATAGAAATATGTAAGAGGAAAGAAGTCTTTAATACATAAATGCAAGCTATTTGACCCAAAGGATTCTTTTTGATCTATTGTCATTTCTACATTAGATTTTAAATAAGACCTTAAAAGAATTTTTGACTTTAGCATTCAATTTGGTTTGTTTTTTGTGACTACTGCAGTAGTTATTCAAATTAACCTCTTCTTGGCTATTTTGCTCTGTTGATTTTACATGAAGTTAAATAAGCTAAAACTTAACTAGTTGGTCACCTCATTCTGGATTCTTTCCTCACTGTACGTGCTTTGTAACACAAAGGCTTTGCCCAAACTTAATATTGTGTAAATGTATGAGGCAATATTGTGAATGTATATTGTAAATGTATGAGGCAATATTGTGAATGTATATTGTAAATGTATGAGGCAATATTGTGTAAACTGGTATTTTTGAATACTTATGTATTTCAAACCTTGCTTCTTGTCTTTAGTAACCTAGATCATGTTTGTCCTCCTTTAATTACTTCATAGCTTATATCTCTGTTCTTTTTGTTCTGTTTAGAAGGTCTTATTTTTCATTTCCTCTGTGTAAAAAGACTTTCCCCATAACTTACAACATTTCAGAAAGATATTTCTCCTTTAATCTACTTTTTCATCTCAATGAGAAAGCAAGTTTCTTTCTCTATTGCTTTACCGGGATGAGACTTAAATCCTCTTGCTTTCTGCTAAAATTGCAGTAATAGTCTCTGTATTTAAAAAGTTTATCTCGTAGGGAAACATTTTGAGTAGGAAATATTTCAGGTAAATGAAGCTATTTCCTGCAAGAGGCCATATGGCTCTCTGGGATAGCTCTACAGACCCGTTTTTCCCTCATCAGCATAGGCTGTTTTTACTTTCCTAACATCAAAGTCTTGTGTACAACTTTCACTTCTGGCATCAGAGGAACTTTCTGTGAATCGCATTTTCTCCTCTGCCTCTCAAATTCTCTATGTGATGCTGAACTGTTTAACTTCAAATGTAGTAGGAACTAATCTGCAGTGAAAGGGTCATAAAGATACGCAGATGGATGGGAGTGGTACAGCTGTGCAAGAACTGGTTACCTAGAAGAAGAGAGCAGTTAGTAATGAGAAATGGTAAAAAAAAAAAAAAAAAAAAAAACTTTTTTGCATTTAATACCCCATTTAATATTAGAAGAAATTGATCAATAACTTTAAAAAACTGATGTTATAATGGCATTCATCCAGCAGTGCAGGTGATAAATAAGTATCTTATGTGCAGGCAGGTACATGCTTTCACCCTCTTCTTCTAGGCAGAAAGATCACCAGAGACAGGAACCTGAGTTGAACCTCTCTCTTCCTCCCTATTGCAAGCAAATGCAGGGAGAAACAAACAAACAAAATGAAATAGGGAGAAACTAGTGGAGAGCAACGTTGCGCCTAGGAACATTGTTGTTGTATTACGTGGCGTTTGGAAAAATGCAAGGTCCTGCTGCTAGAAAGAAGGCCTCCTTTTAGGGAAAAACTGCATAGCCCCAAGATCAACAGAGGAATTTCAAAGTGGACTTTGTACAAACATAGTGATTTAGTAGTATCTTTTAAAAATAGTATTTGGGAATGGTTGCAAGAAATGGGCGTTTTATATATTGCATTTCAAAGGTGTTAAATGTGACAGAACTGAAAATCAAGATTTTCAGACTGAATTTGATGGTAATTAAAAAACTTAACAGCATTTCAAATTAAATCCAAAGATTTATTTAAAAAACATCTTTTTTTGCTCCATTATATACTTACAATTAAAACTTTATTTTCACACCACTACACACTGAAAAAATATTGAACATTATGCAGAAGCTGATGTTGCCTTTGTCAGTTCTGAGGTCCGAATTACTGTGGATTTCCAAGTCAACGGTTGTAATGGTGATGTTCTCTTTTAAACATTGTCTGTATTTTCCTAAAGTTTTATTCAGATCACTGTGGCTTTTCCTGGGAAACTTGCTTTGTGAGATGGCTGCTGTGGCTTTTTGTTGTTGCTTTGGGGAAAAGATTCAGGAGAATGAGGGGTAGGACTGCAGGAGAGGAGCATGAATTAGGTCTGAGCGGGAGGCATAGGAAGATGGTGGCTCTGAGCTTTCTGACTGCTGTAGAAATTTCCAATACCTGCTCTGCAGATTAAGATGGTAGTGTTTGTACTTAAGTAGCCGTGGAGCAATGGCCTTCAAGAATAAGCAAATTACTGTATTCAACTTAAAACACAGGAAAAAAAAAATGTTTTAACACTATTGTCGTTCTGAAATACCTTTGTATAGCGAGGCACAGTGAAAGAGCTTAGCCTGTAGCTTTATAACGTGTGTACTGTGAATTTCTGCGCAGAATCGCATTGACCTCAGGATCACTGAGAGGCAGAGAATATGCAGCATGAAACAGCAATAAATCAACGTGTAGTTGAGGCTCAGTCATTTGTGATCCAAGAGGAAATTCAAGAGTCAACCCACTAAGCATTATCAATCTAAAGGAAGTCTGCACCCAGTCCAGAACAGGATGCCTCTGGGTTTGCCTTAGTCAGAACAAAAGTGCTTTTGCTTTTCTTATAGGCTCTGCCATTCCAATGCCTTTGCTGATTTTCATTTGAGGCGACAAGCATCAAAGTTACTTCAGGTCACTGTAGATTAGATTTTGTGGATCTTTGAAAATCTGAGTCTCAACTCAGGCAACAATGTTTGACGTATGTTCATCCCTAATGAAATCAAAACTGAGTTGACCTGATACGGACTGACTCTAAATGAATCAGAAACACAAAAGTTTGGAGCAAGATGTAATTATTGGCAAAAACTGGGTAGGAAATTCCACTTGTAGGAATAGTTGTAAGCATTTTTATGGAGCAGAATCCTAATGATTTTAAGCACAACAGAAAGCATGTTGGTGTGGACTTTTATGCTGAACAATGGGTTAATCATTCTTCTTTTGTTATTCAGATAGTTCATTGAATTACCATGATTGGCATTTCACAGTAATTGTAAATTTGCTTAAAATACTCCCTTGGATTTCAGACATCCACCTAGGGCATCAGTTTTAATGACTCTGCTTATGAACATTAACAAGCATCTCCTCTATTGTAAAAGTCACCAAATAGATGTAATACTGACCTGTTCTCATTCTCTAGTAGCGAATTTATAGACCTAGACACCTAATTTGCACACCTATTCACACAAAAACAAAAAAAAAAGAAGGGAAGCCACAGAGGAAAAGGAAGCAATTAAATCCATGCTTTTTGAATAGAAGAACGATCTTGTAGTTGGCAGATATTCAAAACTTATTGTACTTTTGTGCTTAATTTTATGATGTGTATCTTTGTATTTTATTCACTCTTTTATTACAGACGGTGACTTTAATAAAATTGATATATACAAAGAAAACATATGGAAAGTTAAATTACATTAAATGGCAATTTCTAAAAGGATCAGGAAAAGCATCCCAGGTGTCATATTTTGCATGCCTTTTAATGAAAAGAAAGATCTCAGTCAAAAATGCTCAACAGCTGAGCTACCATGCATCTTACTGTACAAATAAGTAAAATTATTTTTTACAAATAGAACCACTGAAAAGCTGGGCTAATTACCTTCATGAATGAAAACTTAGACGAGTAGAAAAGTTTAGAAAAACAGCTCTGAAGATACTGACTCTCCGATGCAGAGTGTGAACAGCTTTTAAAAGATGAAAGCTTTGTCTAAAGGAGCCTGCTATGATGGCATGATTTCTTATGCATTGAATTTCTTCAGATTTCCAATGAAGTCACAGTGTTAGCACTAACTGTACACAGAGGTGTCATGTGCTAATAGGGTAAGGGTGCACTAAGCCACCTGGACTTCTAATAAAAATTGGAAGGAACATTATCTTCATAGCTCTTATGGTTGGCCACCTTTCAGGTTGTTAATACTTTCAATGTTTATGGTTTTGGATTTTTGACTAAGTTTGCCTGGCCTGTTTCTAACTTTTTCTTGTTCTGTGATTTAAGTTATATTTTAATCTTGTGCACTTGAAGTCTACAGTTTATTAGCGACCTGGTGACTCTGTGTACTGTTGTATGTCATATGGCCTTGTAGCTGTAGTGGGCTGTGCTAGGAAGGGCACCATCCTCCGATTTAGGGAATTGCTCATTCCCTCTACTTGACATTGGCAGGGTATCACATCTGAAGCACAGGGTCCAGGGCTGGACTCCCCGCACAAGAGCATCATGGCTGTGCTGGAGTGAGTCTAGTAAAGAGTCATAAGAGTCTTTAGGACCCTATTCTCCTATGGAAAGAGGCTGACAGCTTGGTCTGCTCAGCCCGGAGAAGGCTCAGAAGGATCTGAGAGGATCTGATGAGAGGAAGTAAAGAAGATTGAGGCAGAAACTTTTTAGCAGTGTATGATGGAAGGGCATCAGGCAATGGGCAAAGCCAGGCAATTCTGCTTAACAATCAGGGGAAGAGAGGGGAGAAAAAAGAAAAAGTGTTGTTTTTTTTCCTGTAAGAGCTGTCAAACATTGGAATAGGTTGCCTAGAGAGGTACAATCTCTATCCCTGGGGATACTCAAACCAGGTGGGCGCAGTCCTGGGCAACACGCTATAGCTGTCCTTATATTTGAGCATGGGTCTGAACTAGACCATCTCCTGAGATCCTGTCCAATCTCAACTATTCACTGATGACAAATATAAATATTTGCCATAAGGAATCTGACATTTGAAGTCTTTTTTTTTTTTTTTTTTTTACTTGAAATATCTCTGGTCTAGTACAGTACCTTTTATTTTCATTGTTGTTTGTATTTCATTGTTTTTTATATTTTTGTAATATTTCTTCAAAAAAAGGCAAGGAATTACGACAGTGTCCTCTGTACTCTGCAAGGGTTCTGATAGGTAGGATAAAGAAGGTTAATTTGGCAGCAATAAAAATATCTTCATTCAAATTTGAACAGTATTCAAATTAAATTTACACAAAATTACAACACTGTGCTGTGTTCAATTTTATTTGTACTTTCCACTCAGAAGTATATTTTATTGGTTTATAATGTTTATATCCTGATAAATGTCATTTTACATATAGTGTACAGATGTTTGTTTAAGGGGATGCTATTTTCCACTTTGGACTGCCAGTATTCTGGCATTTACTGTGTTTAAGAAAATAATCTGCCTTCTGTTTCACAAGCATGAGTCACTCGTTTCTCAGTGACGGTATTTGCAGCTCTCAAGGAGTTGCTTCTTTCTGTTTTCAAAGGTCCAAGCTCCAGCTTTGAGGCCTGTCAACAAAATCTCTGTATTTTGAAAGATCACTAAACAGAGCTCGAGCATTCCTAAAATGCTGTCTTACTCCTGGGATAGTACCATCTCTACAATTTTGTATTATCAAATGGAAGTGTGTACTCTTTGAGGAAAAAAAAAAAAAAAAGATAATTGATGAACTATTTATTTTATCACTTCAATGTTATAGCTTGGTAGCATGTCAGAGTCAAAATATCATAGAGCTTTGTGTTTCTGATATAGCATAATACTAACATTTCTTTGTGTGCAGAGAAACACAAATCTCGTAGTGGTTCAGCTGTGCACAGTTTAAAACATATCATAAGTCCAAGTAAGATAGGTCAGACATTAGTAGAGGCAGTACAAAAATATTGTTCCAAAAGAATAATTTTAATCAAAAGCTTTATAATAAGCAACAGGTTGCAGTACTGGCTGTTTCCTATGCAGTATCAAAATATAATTTTCTCAGTTCCTGGAACTGCTGTTAGAAAATGCATACTAAAAGACTTTGGGGCTAGAAGGTCATATAAAATTCTTGAAAGGCAAAGCAATAATGAACATCCTGCTGTCTATCATACTGCTGTTGGCAGCTAGGAAGAAATAACGCCTGAGTCACAGCAAAGAGCACAAGACTCTCACACCAGCCAGACCCTCGCTCAGGAGCAAGTTGAGAGAACAGTTACTCAGGATGCCTGAGTGTACAGAAGGACGAAATGGAATGTGCTAATCCACATCTCCTTGTGTCTTAGGTAAGCTCTAGCACTGGAGCTCATGTCCCACATTGGTGTTTTAGTGCAGTAGCTGTCTTTAGTTGTGTTCTTGTTGTGCTAATAGTATCCTATCCCATACATGCTAATAATCCTTTACAATATAAAATGTTTCCAAGCAAACATCTTGTTTTCTTAAGCACCAAGGAAATTGCATCACCCTTAGAACCTGTAGGATACTTTTTAGGTTTGGGGCTATTTTTGCTTTCTGGTGTTGTTAGGTCACAATTTTATCACGTGATGATAATTACTTGTAGTTACTTGAGGAGTACCTACAAAGGTCCATCCACTTTTCATTCTTAAACACATTTTTTTCATCTATGCCTTTTTTTATAAAGCAATTTAAAGACAGATGGTGGGTCCATAATCTCATATTTGTCATTTTGTCATAATTAAAGGAGCCTAATCTATTACTGTGGCTTCACTAGTTTATGTCTATGAAAGTGGTAATTGCTGTATTCTACCAGATGATAAATAGCCTTATTTGACATACACTAAATCAAAACCTAAAATGAAACTATCCCTCCTGCATAAAATACAAAATAGTCTGGATAAATGTGGCCAAACCTGTTAGGCAACTAAATTACTCTTCTGTAATCTCTCTCTACTCCATCCAGCTGTGAAACATAATAGAAACATTTTGTAAAACAATCTGCCAAAGGTTTTGGCTATAAATATTCCATAAAACTATGATAGCTTCAATGTTCAAAGTTGAATTTTTGCTGTGGTTATATCTTACAGTACAGTGTCATTGATTGGAAGAAACCATAATAAGCAGCTGAGCTACATTTAAACTTAATAGTATAGTACAATAGCTTCCCTTCAGCACTGAGGCATATTCAAGCTATTACAGAATCACAGAATGGTTAAGGTTGGAAGGGACCCCTATAGATCATCAAGTCTGACCCCCCTGCTCGAGCTGGGACACTTACAGAGGGTGGCATCCAGGCAGGCTGTGCAGACCTTCAGAGAAGGAGACTCCACAACCTCCCTGGGCAGCCTGTTCCAGCGCTCTGTCACCTTCACAGTGAAGTAGTTCTTCCTCACACGGAGATGGAAGTGCCTGGGTTTCAAATTGCATCCATTGCCCCTTGTCCTATCACTGGCCACCACCGAGAAGAGCTTGGCCCCATCCTCCCTACTTTGACCCTTCAGGTATTTATACCTATTAATCCAATCCCCTCTCAACCTTCTCTTCTCCAGGCTAAACAGCCCCAACCCCGTCTTACCAGAAAATCTATTTGTTTGTCATTTTATGGAAGTATCAATTCCTAAGCCCAAAATCAGTTAACTTAGACTGCCTCGGTAATGCCAGGAATTTTCTTCCTTTTAGCTGGAAGAGTCCTTTTGAAGTAGCAAGGGACCTCACATTTTCAAATTGAATTAATCTGAAAGTCCCCACAGAAATGAAAGAAAATAAATCATCAGTGTACATTCTACCCTCTGTAAAAAAAATAACAGTTTTGAGCTAATCAAATACTACTAAAAAAAAAAAAAAAAAAAAAA
>VZSG01000375.1:502718-561602 GCA_013398315.1 Nothoprocta pentlandii | reverse complement strand
AAAAAAAATTCTGGCTTCTTCTCCACTGACTTGCTCTGTTAAATACTTTTTAGCATCTTTAATCTTGTACCACAGTGCACCAGGCGAATTCCCTGATAAGAGGGGTGGAAGTGCAGCATGTTGTCCCTGGCTTCAGCACCTTGAAGATATCACACTGCCAGCAACAGTAAGTGACTTACTGACATTTCAGCAAAACCTAGTTGTAGTTGGAGTGTGTTTCAAAACACTGTAGTATTATTACTTTGAAAATATGACTTGCTTATGCCTACATTTCATTGCACAATCACATCCCACCCTAAACACCACAGAGCTCTGAATTGTTATTGGTGGAGGCCAGTAAGAGAGTTCTTCCATAAAAATTACAAATGATCTTACATATAATCAGCTTTTACATAGGTTGCAGTATTGGGATACCAAGTAATCCCCAATTTCTTGTTTAGAAATGTAGTCTGATGCATTGTTCTGGATTTTTTTTTTTTTTAATAAGGCCTAGAGAATAAGTGGTATTCATCTCTGTGTTATCTGATGAGATGCAAAAGCTATTGATTCCTGTTTCTGTTTTTCTGCTCTGAAACAGGATATTTTTGGCCTCAGGCACTTCTTTCTCCACTGCAGGTAAGTTACTTTGATCCAAACAACAACTGAATCATTTTGCACAATGCTGAGGCTAAGTAAGATGAATCCAAATGGAATATGATGCTTAACCTAAAATGTCTTTAGGTGGTGGAGCCCTAACAGCTAGTGTCTCAGCTTCACTCCAGATTTTTTTTTTTCCTTCAGTTTAAAATGGGTGTGCTGAACTAGGTTATACTCAAAATTTTCAAAGTAACTGAAACAATAGTTGTAAAGCTCATCTACTTTTACTTCTCTCCAAGTGCATTGGAACAGCACTTACACTTGCTTTCAGACGTTGGTCATGATTGGAGTGCTGTAGTTATGCAATTAAAATTGAGCCTAGGACAGGTAAGTAAGGCTGAAGAGCACCGGCTACTTAAGTACAAATGCATAGAAGTTAAAGAAGGGAAGATAAATTTTTCTTTTCGCTTTGTCTCATATGTTTACAAGCTTTTACATGTATAGATAATTTCTCACCCAAATGATATTGCAGCATTAGTTTATATATCACTTTAGTGTGGGAAGATATGAAGGAGTAAACGATGGATTTTTTTCTACAGAGAAACTGTGAGAAATTCAGGAAAGTTTAATTTCTGTGTCCATCATTTGGTACCACCTCCAGCATTTTTTTTTAATTGATCAATATATCTATGGCTAAATAGAAATGTGAATTTTTCTACAATTTTCAGTTAACAACCTGCTTCAAAACTCAAGGATGATGGTGTGTATATTCACCCTTCACTCTCTGGAAAATGACTTTGATTAAAAAAAGGTATGTTTAAATGAAATAATTAAAGATAATGTCTATGATACCCTTTATTTTATGCATAACAACTATCTGGCCCCTGAGAAGAAGTATTTTTTTTTTTTTTAATATCCTGGTTAGACTTGGATCTACCCATTTGAAAAGCTCCTTTACTGCAAAGTGCTCTCTACTATGTGGACAGCCATGATTAAGAAATCATCTGGCATTCCTTTATGTGCTGTATGAGTAGGAGGAGTAACCCTGATAGAAATTACATCTTAACTTGAAGTGGGGGAAGTAAAAGGTGCTATAATGGAAACAGAAGTCCTGATGGTGTTGTCATTGCTGAATCTAATTTAATGTTGTTATTTTATCACTGCCATGTAATTTCACAAATACATGTCATGGTTCAGCAGAGGAAAAGAGGATAATCACATTGTAAATAGACTTTTATACAGGCTCTGTGCCTGAACATTAGAAGGATATTACTGTCATTTGTGTATTCTGCAGGAGGAAAGAAGAGCTTTTATATGTAAATGAAGAGTACTGAAGGAGAACTGTGCTGCAGTCTTGTGAGAAATACCTGATAATGAACTTAAAATGTTTTGCACTGAGAGAGGGTTTTCTCCTGTCTATGTGTTGCCCACTTTGAAAAACATATGCAGATGTCTTGTGAAAGGCAGGCTAACCTTGGTAAAACAAAACAGAGGTTGTACAAACAAAGAGTGTGGAAGAAATTATACTCACCTTTGGAAAAAGAACATGTAAAACAAATTTCCCTAGAGAGCAGTACCATATATTAGTAGATAGCAAGGTGAGAACTAGCAGCATGTAAAAGAGTTATTCAATAAAACACTAGGACATGTTCCTCCATATATTGGAAGAGGAGAAAATAACGGATTATGATATTCCAAGGTAGCTAGGAGCAGTCATAGGAGAGATCGAAGACTGGTTAATCTACAAGCCACATAAGTAATAATTGATTATATTTAATTTTGGGCATATACTCTTTGCAAATTATTTCAAAGTATATAAATTTAAAGTATATAAATATAAATTTAATATAAACATTTATATTTATATTAAATATTAAATATTTTCTATATTTATATATAATTATATTATATGTAATTAAATAAATATTTATATTTAATATAAATTTAATATAAATATTAAAACTTCTCTAAAATATTGCTCTCTTGATAAAATTATATTTCTCCTAAATAGTAACAACGTCTACTATTAAGATTGCAGACAGATAGTTTACTAGTCTTCAATCTGATTTTCATCAGAAGGCAAGATAGATTGCAACATAAAAAGCAACAGCCTATTGTAAGTGAATATCTTTGTTAGGCAAGACTCAGAGCAGCATGGTTTCAGCTATATTTGTGAAGGTCTCAGAACTTTATTTTTAACTCTTAGCTTTTATTTTACTCCCTCCCTTTCAGTTTATCTTTGGTGACAGAAATCTTTCCCTGAAAGATGAAAAGGAGTTGCAGTCTAAATATGGGTATACATACATATTTAAAAAGGCACGTGTGTATGTCTATATATATATAAAATGATGTATATAGTGATATGGTGTATACATAATGAGGAGTACAGCCCCACCTGCCCTCCCTTCTTCTTGAGAATTACAAATCACTGTGATAGGAGCATTAAGACTAAAAAAGCAGGCCAATTTTAAACTTTAAAAATCCAACTTTACTAAATTAATTAACATCATACTTACTTCTAATAGTTAATTCTTGCATGCTTAACCATCCTTACAGTGTATCCAATGGAGCTAATGCTGCAAAGTTACTGCACTGATGACTGAGGTCCATGCTGCCTCCTACTTGCAGTCAAGACAACTGGCCTTGACAGCTCCTTGATGGGGTTTGTCTTCTGCTTTCTTGCACATTTTTTTTTATTCACACTTTATAATTTTATGGTATTTTACCCTTTTCTAAAGTCAGGAATGGTCTCCTCTCCTCCCTTTTCAGAGGTTACCCTGTTTACACACTTAAAACAGTTGTCTTAGATACCTCTATATTATTAATGTATTAATCAGAATATAATTAATATTAGCTCACCTTGAATCCAAATAGAAGCATGCTAAAATGTGTAATAACCAACGAGATACAAGTATTTAGTAATGTTGTCACCATTGCTAACCACTTTGTATAAGCATTTTTTTTTTTAACTGTTAACTCTTACATACCATCAAAATGTAAAAAAAAAAAAAAATCAGAACTATTTTCTATAAGGCTGTCTTTTATGATAGTACACCTACAGTTTATTCCCTTTGGTAGTATGAGAGCTTTCATAGTTTTATTGTTCTATTTCAGGTACAATGGCCAGCTCCCAAAATTTTCTTGACCCAAGGAGATAAATCCCTGAACTATATTATTTTCTTTCTTTCTGGGGTGTATAGGGAATGTCCTAACTGAGCCTAAAAGAAAATAAATAGGACAGGTGTTTTATGCCCTCGCAGAAAATTCAGTACCTAAAACCCTCTCATAAAAGTAACTGCCTACCACAATAGAAGGAATCTTTCTTGCTACCAAACAGCTGATTTTGGAGGACTTCATATCAAAAATCTTTTCAGTTGGCAGAATATGCTCCACTGATTTCATTACTATTAGTTTAGATTATGGAGATCAAGGATTTTTTTTTTAATAGAAAGATGGATTTATCATGCCATAAGAACATCTCTTCAGATAATTCAAAGAAAAATTTTGAATATTATTTTCACTAAATTATGTGTCTGAGAATTTGGTTATACATTTTTTTTCTGAAAATAGGGGCTAGAACTAAATGATCAATAGATTTAAAAGCTATTAGATTTCTTACATTCATTCATAATGTTAAAGCTAGCCGTAGTTTTTGTGTTAAACACTAAAATAATTTAAAAGCTTTTAGATATCAATTGAAGAACTTGAAGAAAAATCCATCATAAAATCACAAAGATGTAACCAAAAGCTTAATTCTGATCTAAGTTAGGTTCAAAAGCTATAATTAATATCAACATGTGCATTCCTAATGAGGTAGCGCCTTCCTCTAGAGTTCCTTGCTTAACTCTGAATGCTTTGCTATAGACAGGTTATTTACCACATGAAGATAGTTTTAAGAAAAATACTACCTGAATTATTAAAAAAAATCCCAGTTACATATTCAGATAGCCTCAAAGGTACAGTACATAGGTACATAGGTACCTATTCAAACATATTCAAAATAGACGGTGGCACTCGAAAGGAGGAAAAAAAGCTGGAAAACTTAATGGAATAGTAATCTAATCTGCAGTCAAAATTATCATCAAAAGACAGAGGTAAATAAAGTCAGAAGCTACATTAATATAAAGATATAAGACTAGGTAAGTGGTTAATATGGAACTTGAACTGTGAACTTCCAGTGTACATAGTTCCACATGTATTGATATTATTTACAATAGGTCATGCTCAAAATCAAGTACCAAAACCAAGAAAGGATGATTTTTTGCATATGTAAAACCTCAATTTAGCGCTTCATACAAATATAATTATCTTATCCTTACAAACGAATTTGCATACTAGAGTTTCTCCTACTCACAGTGGCCCTGTTCAATTTGAAAGAAAAACATCCCGTTAGTAAGGAAATTAAGCTATAGGGTTTCTGTCACTTATTTAGAAATATATATTGTAAATGGGGCAGATAACTTCTTAAGAAAGGAAGATTTGATAATTAAGAACAGATAGGCAGAACAGATAGCTCTGGAGAACAGGACCCTGTCCATACTTATGACCTATTTTAAGAAAGATTCTTAAGAGGTCACTTAAACAATCCTTTCAGGTCAGTACATTTCTACTACTCCACTCATGCGTCCTGAAAAGTATGACTGAAGGTCTAGCAGGCAAGACTGAAGAAACGTGTGAGATTTAAACCATGCTCAAATAGACTCATTCTTAATTTATATATCAAACTAAACATCTAAAATATGCTGTGAAATATTAGTAGTCTTTCGTAAAAATTATTTCTAACATTCAATTTTTATTTTACTCACTTTCACTTCTCATTCAGTTGCAGATCATCTTTACCTGAAAGATCAAAAGGTACAGCAATCAGATGGCAGTTCCTTCAGTGGCTTAGCTTTTACATATATAATATTATATAATATATAATTACATATCAGATTATGCTAAACTGCTGTTTTTCTATATAAAATTGTTTCTTCAAGGGGAAACAAAATGAATACTCCCTGGACGTCTTCTTTTGCTTCCAACAGCTGCAAGGGGGCAAACAATAACAAAGGAGATGAGGCCCAGGGAGTCTTCTCACACTTGTCCATTCATGCTCTAGACTAAACCATCAGCAACAAGCAGGGAGTAGAATTAGTTAACCCTACAACAAGAAAAATAGAAAGTCTGAAATGCCAGCAGGGGCTCAGATAAATGTTATCTCTGGCACCAGAGGACTAGATTTCAAGGAGAGGGTTTGGATGCTATATAAGGTTTTTCAATAGAAATTCTAGGAATCTGAAAGTCCTGAAATACTGAGGAGGAGAAGAGGAAAAAAGAATCCAAAGGAAGCTGAAAACATGCTGACACAGAAGGAAAAAAATCAACTGCACTGATTTTTGATTCTTTTCTCTTGATTTTTTTTGATTCTAGCACTAAAGCAAGAGAAAAGTATTTGAAATTAATGTTAGCTTAATTAGACTAGCTTAAACTCTTGGCATTTATAGTGCCTATTGCCTTTGTTGTTGTTTTAATGGAAAACCTCATGGATGACTTTTTTTGTCTGCCAGAAGGTTATAATCAAGGACGGAATAGACATATGGTAGATAATATAAGCAGTGAGATTAAAACCTATCAAAGTTATATATAACTGCACACAGAATTAATTTGCAGCATAAAACATCTGTAATGCACTGTGAGCAAAATTATGAATATTCAAATTCTATCTTGCTTTAACTTTATTAATAGTACCAATATTTACTATGCCATATGTGAAGATAATTAGAATGATAGCATTGCATAAAAATATACATGACTTCATTCACATAGTACTAAGTTTTATAAAGCACTTAGGTATAAGTACATGCAGATCAAATTTTGTTTTAATTATTAAAGTCATTTTTACATTGATTGGCAATTGCTCAAGTTCCAAGATGCAACAGAAAATATACCTTGTCATGATATATACAGGAATCACTTTGTTCACAAATGAAGTGCAGCCATCCCTACAGTGGACATCTGCTGTTTTCAATAGCATATTGCAGCATTACATGAGTTAGGAATCATACTGTAGACTATATAATGAATCATTGGTTTGTTTCCAAGGCAGGAAGTTTAACCATCATGTGAGACTTCTCCATATTTAATCCTTTCTTGATAACTCTCTGGCATTAATATTGATTCCTCTACTGTTTAAGACAGTACTGTTTTCTTGCTGTAACTGTAGCAAAAGTACAGTGATAGCCACTCACAGATGGCACTGCATGTAAACTTTGTCACCAAAATTCCACAGTTTTCAAAGAATTCTGTGGAGGATAAGTAACTGTAAATAATACTGTAGGAACAGATAGAAAACAGATAAAAAAGAAAAAAGAATAATGCAAAGTGCTGAAAACTGTTCACTGCATGCAGCTTGTATCTATTTTAAAAGTTGCCTTATTATACAGAATTTGACTCTAAAACAAAGGAAGAAACACATAAAAAAAAGTGAAATATTAAAGAAACAACAACAGTTTTTGGTTGTGCTTACTTATGCATTGGTGTTATGAATATTGAGAATAATGTAGAGTCTGACAGAGTCTTCATGGATCTCCATGACAGCCTCTTCGATAAGGCAATTTCTTTAGTGAAATCCTCTCCATATTGCTTGCCAAACTTTGCTTTCACTGTGATTAATACAAAAGAAACAACTTCACTATCAAAATCTAAGCTTCTGCATTCACACTTGAAAAGTATGCAGTACGAAGTAGCCTCCCCCACCCCCTCCCATATTCTCAAATGGAGTTGACCCTCGCGCCTTAATCCCATTTCATTCCAACTTGCACTGCTTATACAACTCTGTCTTTTCTCCGTTTTTAGAAATTTAAAGAAAAATATATGGACCTATATTTTAAAAGCTGGATCAAATTTAATTTCTACAAGTCTTAAAATCCTGTCTGTTCTTTTACAACCCTTAGCTGTTTAACTGCTTTCCACCATGCAGAAAAGTACTTGGATAATAGGCCTTATGGGAGCACACACAGCCTGTCTGCAATCTTCTGTATAAATGGTACAATGGTATTTTGATAGTAAGATTATTTAATAATTAATTCCTAAAGAAAAGCTGCAACATGATACTTACCTTCCAGAGGCAACTACTAACTCATAAAGCATTGCCACTGATTTAAAAAAAAAAAAAAAAAAAAAAAAAAAAAAAAAAAAAAAAAAAAAAAAAAAAAAAAAAAAAAAAAAAACCACTGTTGTCCAAAAAGAGAGAATAAGATTGAATAGAAACAGTTTATATGCTTAGAAAGGTATGATGATTTTTTACAGAATAGATGTATTGTGGGTTGTGGTCTTGAGGTCATCTTTATTATAGAGTGAAGTAGATACTTTGGGCATCTCCAATTCAGCTATTGTTATTTGAACTATTGTACTACACTATTATATTAGGACATTTAAAAACTTGATGCTTTTCTAAGTCATATCTTGGAGTGTGATAATACTAGAACGTTGCTTTTAAACCACAAATATAAATGAATGATTTTAAACAGTATTCACATTTCTAATATTTTATTCCATAAAGCATATTAAGGATAGATTTTTTTCAATCTTTCATTTAATTTTTATTACTGTTATGTGTTGCTGAATACCTTAAAATAATTCAGAAATCTTAAGACAGAATACATTTGCCTTTCGGGAAATGAGGTTAATTATTTTTGAAAAGCATGTATGGATGTATATGTATTAGGAATACAGAGAATCTTACAGCATTGTCTAACGTGTGATTGTTTGATTATTGTTTTTTTGTTGAAAAAAACAAACCCAACCAAACAAAAAAAAAAAACAAAAACAAAAAAAAAAAAAAAAAAANAAAAAAAAAAAAACAAAACAAACAAACAAAAAACATTACTAAGGTCACTACTCCCCAAAAATGACTCTGAAGGTTACACTAGTCAAGTCAACAGCACTGAGTATGGCAGGTCTTGAAACTAAGTTACATCTGAAATGCTTTAAATTTAGAGTCATTTTAGAATTTAAAATGCTCTAAAAAAAACCCAAACACTTGATCCAGAATCTGTAAGTGTCTAGACCTTTCTGGAAGCTTAGGTTCACCTTGGCAGGGTTTTCCCTGATAAGAGAGGGGCACTCCACACGATCCTTCAGCTAGTCCAGACGGGTGAACAGGAGGAGGTAGCCAGGAGCGCAGTGCCCCACAACAGCACTGACATGGAGCAACTGCTAGCTCTGTCCGGCAAAATGGCTTCGGGCTCCTGTAATTACACAAGAGAATAGCTTAAGTCCTAAACATGGCTAAAATGTAGGAGAACATACAAGTGAAAGAAGATCACTTGCCATCCTGCACTAAGCACAGAGAACAAGGCAACACCAATCCAAACTTTGAATCTTGCACGTGCTTAGCCTCATGTCTCATTATGTAACTGTGTTTCTCATAGCTAATTAGTGATATTAAGTGAGTACCTTGCTGGGGGGACCTATGGCAAAGTTCTGCTGAGGAATTTACAAGAGGGATCCTACAAAGTATACCAAAAAGGGTATTGCCTATCCAAGGTGTCCTTAGGGAGGGTAATGAATTATTTAAACTCCAAACTCCTGTTTCGCTCCAGGCTGCTAAAATTCTGTGTTTCTGGAGAAGCCTAAAATAACAAAGGCAAAATTGGGACACTTTCCTTTAGTTAAAGGACGATTTTTCTTGGGGGAGGTGTCTGATTCCAAGTATCTTTCTACACGTGATGAGCTAGCAGACTGTTTTTGAGACTGTTTGGCTTGTTTTTACCATCTCAGGAGAAAGAGCATGTCTTTTATACGTGTGTGTGTGTGTATATATATATATATATATATAAATATAAAATATATATATATAGTACTAAATTACAGATAGATGTTTTCATTCTAATGAAAGCGTCCTTAGCTGTAACAAGAAACAAAAGATACTAAACAAAGTGACAAAGGCAAAACCATTAGAGATTACCTGACAAAGCAGTTGAAATTGTAAGATCACAGTATGGCTCATGCTATCATCATAACTTGTATGCCTTCTACAAAAGTCCGGGTAGGGTGGAAAGCCTGTTGAAGGGAAAACAAAACAATGTTAGGGGCTGAACTCTTCCCATATTCTCTTTGGGGGCTGAGCTTCCCTTCTTCTCAGCATCTCCTCTTTTCTCCATAAAATAAAAATGGAATTTGGTAATCTATTGGTCTGGGATTTGCAGGTTGTCATGATGGACAAATAGCTATCAGAAAGGCCCACTCAATGAGAAGACCAGTATGTTATGAATATGTGTGTTTTCAGTGTTTGCAACTGTGAGCCGTGCATCACTTTCACAATATTTTGTGAGAATATCATAGATAGATCTGGGATTCACTGGGGATGAACACCAAATCTACTCAGTTGTATGTGTGGTCAACAGCAGCTATCCAAGGAAGGCACAACAGGACAAGCTTATAGGGATGTGGTTCCTGCTTCAGTTTCCAGCAATCTGCAATTCATGAACCTCCTGATTCTATTTCTTTTAGTCTAGTTAATCACATCTGAAGCCAGGTGATGAATCTCCATGATCTCCTGTGGCGATTATCACTAAATATCATTGTCAGCAAATAATTAACTCAGTTACCACTGAGCAGAGCAAGTCACTGCTTTTTCCTCCTATCTCAATTGTAAGCACAGCCCATTAACGAGTTACCTGAGGCTATAACTGCCACATTTTATCTTCACTCATATGTTCAATAGCTTGAGATGTATTATGCTAAATAGATAAAATGTTTTGAAGAAATCTGTTTTTCTTTTTTCCTTTTTTTGGAAAAAAGATCAGATATATAACTGACGGACAGGGAAATAAATTTAAAAAGAAAAGTGGGATTGCAGAATTCAGCAAGATCAACCACTGCAGCATTAGGTTATCATTTCAGTAAAATGTTTCAAATATGACCTCATAAAGATATAAAAAGGTACACATAGAATTTTGAAAGAGAATGTTGTCAGCTTCAGACTTAAGGAGTTCATGCCTAAAACAAGTTGAAAAAAGATGCACTTACTATATATTCTTCAGAAGAAAAAGAAAAGCAGGGCTTATTGAAAAAGATCAAAATGCCAGAAATATTTATGTTGTTAATATCAACACAAGATAATGGCTTCAGAAAAACATGCTGTACTTGAAGAAACAGTGTTCAGTTAGCATCTTAAATAACATCAAAACACACAGGCAAGCATATTTGCATTTAAATATATAAACCTATTTTAGAAACTATGCTTCTGGAAACATTTACATTATGATTTATATGCAACTATACTATCGGGGGAAAATAGTCCAGCAAAAGACTGCTTGAAAATTGACAGAAATAAAGAGGTAATAGACAAAAGTAATGGGAGGTGAAAACAATTTTTAAGTAGGTCAACTCACCATTTTTGCACTTTCCCATAATATTCTTACATAAATAAATAAGCAAGTAAACAAACAAACAAAAATAAATAAACCAAAAACGTTCGTAAAATCTTCTGGTTTAAAACACATTTTCTCTTGCAAGAGTGAAATGAGAAATACTGTACTTACCTGTTTTATATGACAGACTCCAGCCCTAGTCATAGAGATGAATATTCCTGAAACATTGCTTTGGTAGCAGTCCATACTATTTTAAAGGTTTTGTCACAAACCTGGCCTTCTGATCCATTCTGCCTTGTAGACTAGAAGTTGCTGAAGCCACTGTCCTACACCTCTTCCTGTGGAGAGGAGGAAGTCGGCAGGAGCGTATCTTGCATTTATGGATGCACAAAAAACAGTTGTGGGAGACAGTTTGTGGGAGACAAAGCTGATCCACAGTGAGTATTGAGCATAATTTTTTTGCTGTGTGGTTTGAAGGAGTTTATGGCTGATATGTGAGATGGGAGGCTGAGACTCAAGGGACAGTGTGGAGAAGGAGAAGAAGAGCTTGGGAAAAAAAAAAAAGAAAAAAAAAAGGAATTTAATGAAATGGCCACTTCCTTTTCCAATCTATCCTTTCCAGCAGAAAACCTGCCACTTTTCATAGATGACAGAAATATCATCATCACAAAATAACAAGGAACCAGTAGCTCTGCTGAGCATTTAATTAAAGCTGTTTGGAAGACTGTCACACAAGAAATCTTTAGTCTTAAAAAGAAAAAATCAAATATAAAATACAGATTATATTTTGCACTCTAGTTGCTTATAAAAATTTCTGTATTTCCCTTAAAATGACATTAGACATTGAAAAAATCAAAAATAAAAGAAAAAAGAAAAAAAAACCACACACACACAGCATTTTCTTTACCTTCACAATTATGTGAAGTTTTCACACATTGTGCTATGTTCAACTTATGTACTAAAACAATCATACCTCCCCACTTCAGGGAATAAGAATGCTCCCAGAGTCCTCATCTCTCTTCTTCACAAATTAGCAAGCTGTTTCCTTTAAAAACAAAATGATAGACAGTGAAAATTTATAATGGCAATAGGTGAAAATTTATAATGGCTGTAGGTGAAAATTTGGAGGCTCCAACACCATCCTGAAGCACACTTCAACAAAGCTGTGTATTGGCTACAGTCGTTATTGTCACAAGCTTGTATCCTTAATGGATTTCTCTTCCACGATCTTCTCCAATCCCTATAGTAACTCATATAAAGTTTTAGCATCCACAGCCTCCTGTGCTAAGAAGTGTCAGAATGCCTTGTATATGTCTTAGAACCATCTCCTGTCACCTTGATTTGCTTATTTTACTTAATTGTATAGTTCTTATAAACTATACAGTTCATATACAGAGAAGAGACGGTAACTATCATCACTTATGCACTGTATCCATTTCAGCAAGGATTATGAAGATGGCTTTCATGTTTGCTGCTAGTTCTTCCAGACAAAAGAATCCCAACTTACTTGTCATGACTTGTATGCAAAGCACTCTATAGACTTCTTTTTTTCTCCCCTTCCTCAAATTATTTCCTTAAGTTTTTTCAATTAGGGAGACATAGAATTTAGTACTGTAGGACTGAGATAAACCACAATTATGCTCATTAGTACAATGATAGGATTTAATTTCTATTCCATTCATTATTCATTTCCTCCTCCATCGTTGTTGAGATTAAAAGCTCTACAATGGTTGTTTGGTGTTCTCATAATACTCTACTATGACCAGGCATTACACCAACAAATGGAACATAAAAATATCAGCCAAAAAAAAACAAATATTGAAAAGTGATATAAATTTGAGATACAAAGATATCATAAAATATAAAGACGTAAAAGACTGAAGATGCTCCTCGAGCACCTAGACTCTCAGATAAAAACATTTTTAAGTCAAAGTTTGTAATATATACGTGGACACACCATTGCACAACTCATATTTTCCCATTCTATGCCAAAATCTCAATGACTGTCAGTTTGATTCTTCCTATGTTTCCCTCTGGCAAAAATAGCATTTTCGAGCACTGTACACATCTAATTATCTGCCTTGAACTGAGAAGAACGGGGCACAGAATATCAGCAGGTATTCCTAGTGACTTCACTGCCTCTAATGATTCTACATAGTGCAGACAATTTGACCTCATATATGCATTACAGATATTTTAGTTCAATTATTTTTGAAAGATTATGAATGGTTTGAGTTTTCTGAAAAACTCAGAAATAAAGGGAAGTGGTATGACAGGCAAGGGGAAGAGAGAGGGAGAACATCCAATTAAGAATGCCGAAAGAATATGAATGCTCAGCTTTCAGCTGCTAAAACTGCTCATGAATTTGGAAACCCTGGCTGAAAGCTTGTCTACCTCCTCTAAAACTCATCATTTAAATGATACAGGTATCTAGCTTGACTCAGATTTCAGCATGTTTTCACATCTTCCTCATGGAAATATATTTAAAGCTACTTCTCAGCCACATTTTTTCAGAAAGTGCCTGAGCATAAAAAGCATACATTGACAATTAAAAGCTCCCCTAAAACCTCTAAATGTGATAGATCTACTTTTAACTAAACACTGTTTAAGAGGACACTGTGCTGCACTGAATAATGCAACTACAAAAAAAAAAAAGTCATTTCAAACTGAACGTTAAATGTTCTCATTTGAACAACTATTTTAATGACAAAAGTCTGATGTGGGTAACGTGCTGAACTCTCTCTTCAATTGCTTAGATTTACAAAATAACACAAAAACAACCACCCTTACCAGAACAGTCTAGAGTTTATGCAGAGAACAAATTCGTTTGCGCATTCGTAATTCATTGATATAGCATGAGAACTTGTGATATATTTGCCTCTTACAGTGCAGCAGCAGCTGGATTTACAACCTGTTGTAAATTGAAAAGTTTAAAAAAAAATCTGCAAGATTAAATTTCAAATGAAACTTTGTGGATATAGTAAGTTATTTAGGTAATTAAATATCTTGATATAGGTATTGATCACAGCAGATTATTCCCTGGCAGTGTTCAAGAAATGTGTAGATGAGGCAGTTAGGGACATGGTTTAGCAGAAATAGTGTTGAAGAGTTTACAGTTGGACTCAATAATCTTTTCCAAACATAAGGATTCTCTGATCCTATGATTTCTGGCCAAGTAAAAGCATTTCCTACAAAATAGGAACTTTAATTTAGCTAGTTACTTGATAAGTACAGTCTGTTTTTTTTTTCCCCCCCTCTCCCCTGTGGTAATATATTTTAAATAAAAAAAAATAAAATATTGGGGCTACATAATTGGGGCTAAATCCCTGGCATATGATATACTGCAGTAGGATTTTAAACCTTCCAGTTTGCAGATTATAGTAAGAATTATGAAGAATATGTCTTTCATAATATGATTATGTTAATAAATCTAAAGTATAAATACATAGTTAATCTAAGAGTACCTACATCTGTGCAACTACATTTTAAACCAACGTTTGCTCACTTTAGTATCTTTGTCACATACAAACTTTCTTTAGTGAACTTTGCCAGATTTACATCTATTTGACTTATGGCATTGTTCCACATCTTCCTCCAAATACTGTTTTAGACACTAGATAGCTTGTTGATTGATAATGACCAGTGTTTCAGACAGGCTTTGAACACTTGTTTCCTCTTCTGACATTTCTTCCTGCATGATTTTGAAATTTCCACAGCATTTTGTACCTCAGCTTCCCATTTGCAACATGTGAATAATGATTCTTTCCTCCTGTGTAAAGTACTTGGCATCTGCAGCTGAAAGAAACAGAGAGAGCAGTTATCTCACTTCTAAATAATTTTTATATTCAAACTAAGTATAATTTTGCTTTTATCTGTGAAGGATTTCAGGATTTAGAGAGGAATGGCAGGTACCTCAAATGAAGTAGCTTCTTTCCTTACTTGTCCACTTAGAGTTCACAATATCAAGAGAGGTGCAAATGTACCAGTTGCAGTCAGATGGGAACATGTCAGAGCATAGATTTCTCCAAATCAGATATTTCAGGCTTATTGTCTAGGAAAATGTTGATAAACTTACTGCAACCATAATGTAAATAAGCAAAAATATTGTGTAAAGACAAATAATATAATTTAAATAAGGATTTTAAAACGTCATTGGAAGACAAATGACAAAAGTTTAAATTGTGAAGCTCTGAAAATTGGAGTATTCACAGTCTCACATATTAATCTTGCTGTTATTGGTTATAAATGAGCCATAAAATAATACAAATAAATCCCAAACCTCTCGCATAATATAAAGGCATTTAACATTTAAAATATTTAGACATTCTGATTATTTCTAACTTTGTCATTACTTGACAGAATTCTAAGTATAGCTCCTGATTATCCTTAGTTTTCCTTGATATAACTAACTACTGTCCAGGTTGTTCCATTTGCTAGTCTTTCATTTGCACAACTGCAGGGTCTACCCTGTTTAGATTCTTTTTCCTAATATCTGTTCAAACACCCTCACACATTAACAAAAAATCTCCATGAAGTTTTTATCATTATTAGGAGGAAAAAAAATGGATTTTTTTTCTTCATAACAGCAAATAAGCTGGATCTGATGTTCATCTTCTCTTTCTAGAACATCCTGTAAGATAGCAAATCTTTCACTCAGGTATTAACTTAGATTTATTGTATTCTATGCAGAGCTTTGACTAGAAAGCATATAGGTGTAGGATTTCAGATAAAAATCAGATACCACAAGACTCTGTAAGCCATAAAGCTGTCACATCCATCAGGTCTCTAACAAATGTATTTGTGACTGACAAGCTAGGCTTGTAGACATAACGAGTTTGGGTTTGGTTAGAGGTGATAATTAAGGTCTTCTGCCAAATGGGTCAAGAAGCTCTGTCAGACTTAAGAGGATGGAAACCATGAGATTGATTAATAGAAGATAGGCACTGCATTTTTCCTTTTTCCTTTTTTTTTTTTTTTTTTTTAAACATCAACAAAATAAAAAGGAACAGGAATATTCATTTTTCCCTTGAATTCATCTGTGTGTACAATAATCCTATAATCATTGACCTAAAAATGACCTGCAGGAACATATGCTGTAGTGAAGGCTTCATACAACTTCTGCACCACTATGCACAAACACAAACACACATACAGTACTATTTTCATTAGAACACATTTCTTCTTCCTCTGTTAAAACGAAAGTGTGACATCTTCTATTGTTACTGTCACTCCAAAGCCTGATTTTATTTGCTTCCTAACCAATAATCGTGGTGTACACTAATGATGCAGAAGGGAAAGTGCTAGGCTGCTGTTTCTAGAGACAAGCAGCATGTTCACAAGCTGCTGTAGGCATTCTACGAGGCAATTTCACAAGTTGTATAGTGTTTACATTAGAGCAATAAGGGAAATATATTATTTGTAAAATATACTGGACTCTCATTTGGCAGGTACTCTACAGATCTGAAGTACTTTTTTCTAAAAAAGTATGAAGGACTTTGGCTTAGCATGACATAGCTCTAGGACAATGAGTTCTGAATACACGCCAAAAAGTCCAATTCAGTGCAACTACATCAACATGTATAGCCAGAATTATGCAGAAAAAGAATATTTTCCTTTATCTTTTCATTTCTTCATTGGTATTCACTGTCATTAAAAATATACCTCAGCCAAAACCTCACCCTTAGTTTTCCATTAAAATTGGACTTGATTAATGTCCCAGTTGTCTATTTGGCCACTCCACTCAACTTGTTCCTGTATTAATCAATTCTGGAAAATCAGTGTTGTCATATTCTGTTATTTCTCTCCCAACAGCATCTATCTCCATCCCTTTGTAAACATTTCACTACAACATCAATATCACTACAGCATCAACATCAAACACAAAAGGATAATTAAATGAGTAAGGTAAGATGATATTTAAGTATGTAAGTCCCACCTACCAGCCATTTTAGGATATGCTATTTTATGTATTTTGGAAGCAAAATACATTTGTAAGAACAGATCCAAAATGTGCAAGCATTTTTCTTATTTCATGGGAGGATTCTTTGCATCCTTAGGATGATTTCATAGGTTTTCACACAGGAGGGGTGTGTTTCTTGGTCTTGGTAAGTGGGAGCTAGCACAAATCTACTTTTATAGGGTGCTTCAGAAATTTTCAAGAGAAAGGAATTTAACAAAATCAATTTCTACACGCAATAGCAAGTAGTTACATCACATACCACCAAACAACAAGAGGATATGTGCAAAACAGACAATTGCCAACACAGACCAAGTGTTAGGAACTAAAATCTATCAAGTGAACACATAGCGCAGTATTGCAGGTGAAATCCTAGACTTTTGATGTTAATGGGAATTTTTGAATTCCCATTAACTGAAACTTTACTGTGTTTTGAGAGTGCAGAAACCTGTAAACACCTGTAGTCTTTGTAGTTCATTGAATGACAAATGGAAAAGTTCCCTACATTTTCTGGACTATTTGTGAACACATGAAAGAAACCATTATTGCTCTGTTCAAGTAGACATCAGATTAGGTGTTTCTAGTAAGATTTCTCTCATAAGTATTAATTTGGCATTTTAATTATTTTTTCTACTACTGATATTAACTGTTTTCTTCTTTCCATGTGGTACCACTGGGAGTCTGTGTCGAGCAGATTACACATTTTCAAAAGTTGAAATCACAGAAAGGATCAGCTAAGTTAAACAAATTCAAAGCTTTAAAGAAATTTAAATTATAGTTAAGCAGTCAGAGATTAAGGAATTGTTTGACTTCTACCTAAGCATTAAAAGCAAAGCGTCTTCTATAGTTCAGTAGCTCTGCAGTATTTCACTAAACATCTGATTTAATCTGTTTCTATAATTAATCTAAGTGATTTTAATTAGTACCATCTGTAACACAATTTGTAAACTGATTGCTTCTGTATATATACATGAGATAAAATGAAGATTATCAACAAATTTAAATAAATTCTATGAGTTGTTTTTTTTTCCCCCACGTAATTTTGTGAACCTCAGATTGAATCAGATGAGGATCCATCCAGATAGATGGATCAGATCTATCCTGATCTCATTTATAAACAAACAGTAAATCAGTCCTAAAAATGAAAGAAAAATAGACAAGTATTTTTTGCTTAATTGCATAGCTTCTGTGATGGCTGCTGCACCAACTTCCCTTTCATAATGACAATAGCCAGGATAGGAGCTTTCACCTTGAAGACAAAGCATCATTTCTGTGACCTAGCCCACACTTCAAACAGGTAACTTTTAATCTGCAAAAATTAAATCTGCAAAAAAGACTTCTTAAGGTCAGTTTTTCCAATTAAGAAATAGAAATTGTTATCATAGAAAACATGCACTGAATTTACCTGCATTAATCTAATTAGAAGTGGAATTCACCCAAGCTTTGTTAGCACCTGAAGCCTAACTCTTACCTGTATTTTAGTGCTCGCTTCTGTTGTCTGATACCATAACGAAGTGAACTTGTTACATCTTCTGTCTACAAAGACCACTCACAAACACGAAATATGAGCGCCTTTCCATAAACTTCATTTACATTTCAGAGATCCCTGTTTCATTTTTGCCTATCAGGCGAGATGTCATCCATCACGTAACTTGTGCCTCAGTCCAATTAGTGTCATCAATATTCAGGATGAGCTTCTATCTGAAAGATTTCCGACACATTTCACCGATTATTATGTGCAACTAGTTCTCATCTGTAACCAGCTCCTACAGGTTATTTAACTTATGGAAATGTAGCTTACTTTTCATTTCCTTATGAAAGAATGAAAGTTACTACCCAGCACTGGCCAAGTTTACATTCATAATAAATAGATTTAATAGAGCTGATACTGATAAAATAAGAATAGATATCAGCAAGATTTATTTCTCCCTCATGCTTGTCACATAAAATAGGGGAATAAGAATATGAAAAGATATTTATTTATATGGTATGGTATATGGAAAGTATTTACCTACCTTACCATCTAGGAAGCAAAGAAACACCCAGAAGAAAATCATCTGTTTTAGGAAAACAGTTGAAATTTTCCTACCAAGATGCGTGGTATATATTTCGCTGTTTGAACTACTGTTAATGGCATATTGTTTTCTCAAAGACCTTTAAGCTTTGTTTCACTGAATTTAGTGATAAAACCATTACAGTAGCTCTCCTGGGGAGAAGTTATTCTGAAAACATTCCCCCAGAACTATTAAAAATGTAAACAAGAACCACATGATGTTCCCAAAAATCAAACTTTTTTCTCAACTTAGAGATTGGATAGCCAGATGTAACTCTCCTGAAAACTGTCTGCCCTGGCATTAGAAGAAAATAGGCCGGTTCCTCCCAGGCTATAAATATTCTAGTTCTTCAAAATAACAAAATAATAATAGTAAAATCTATAAGACCCCACAACATTTTTTTTTAATGAAAAAAGACTTTTTCCATAAATATTGATTTCCCCAAGAATCAGAGACTCTTGATCCTGCATAAATACCACATCCTTTCAGTATGTTTTATTGCCAGTATCGGGCTCTACTCTAGCAAAGTCTTGAAATGAAACATCAGGCACAAACAAAAATGGTGACAAAGACTATTATATCAAAGACTATCTATACATGGAGAAACAGCTGCTCCTATAAAACATTTATGCATAATTGTTTATTTTTTCTATCTGGCACTAAAATACTATTCTAATTAGAACTGTTATTGATTTTGTTTATTACAGAGTGTCTGTGAAAAGTTCTGAATGAAGCTCCATTTCCCAACGCAACGCACAAGATAAAACGATTAATACTATCCTCCCCAGTCCACCCCAAAAATGTTTTTTTTTATGTAAGCAAACAAGAACAAAAAGTTCAAAAAACATTATTCTAACTTTCAAACTATTCTCAAGAAAGGTCTAAAGTACATCATCACATAGAAATTATCAGAGACCTCCAGCCAGTGAGAAATTTTTCAAAAAGAATGGGTTGTACTGATCAGACATTCTACCAAATGTAAATCATTCACTGAAAACATACCTGTAGGAGTTCATTTAAGTAGCTGCAAACAGTAGCTTCAAGAATTCAAATTATTTTAAGGCAATACAATAATACGTATATCAATACTTTCTATTAGGTATAAGCATGGTGCCTGAATAGTTGTCATGACCATACCTAATAGCACATAATTCCACTTGACATGGGGTAAACATACCAAAAACCTGATTGTTATCAAAGTGAAGACCACTAGGTCATTCTTCAATGTATGCAAGTACAGGTGCTTTCTACTCCAATGCCCCAAGCTTAGGAAAGAAAGTATCCTCAGTTTTCAAAATTGAGCACATTCAGTATTCTGCAGTCTTCCTGCTGTGTTCCAGAAATAAAATCTTAAACTATCTGAGGTTTCAATCTTAAATATCTTTTTGATATGAAAATAAGCCATGACATGGCTTCCTGTTGTGACACGCCTCCTTCAGTTAATTTAAATGTTAGCAGATTAAAATGATTATTTAAATTTCCTTCCCTGTATTCCATCACTGAAACCTTACTTTCTGTCCTGCTTTCAGGAAGAAGGAAATAGAGGGTCATCAGTTAGTGTCACATCACCACCTTTAACTGTGTCCATCCATTATATTCGTCTGTGCAAAAGCAAATAAGCGATTTTTCAATGCCAACGTTTCCGTTACTAGAGAACTCCTCTAATTGGTTACAAGATGACTTCCCTCTCCCTCTTTTTTATGGCTGTGGATAAAATATATTTATAATTTCTTATTTAAATGGCAAATTAGGTAGACAGCATATCATGCTATTCAAGTACATGCATAAATCAGGCGATGTCAGATTTCATGTTGCAACATTTGCTCTCATCTCCCTCACCCTCACCCCAAGAGGGCTACTTACTAGTTGTAAAAGATTTGTAATGCCAAATACTGTAACCTTTAGTCAGTTCTCATGTTGGTTTTAATGTTACTCAGCCTTCTAGTAATAGCTGCACTCATGTTAAACACACTGCACAAAACCACTTACTGAAGCCCCGTTCTGTTCTACAGCTTGTAGTCATCAAGCTGGCGCGTGTCTCGCAGCACGAGGCTCATATCCCAGCAGCTCTCCAGACGTGTTCAAGCAGACTGCTGGCCCCCTGCTTAGTTGCTGGCCCACAGCCTGGCTGTTTACAAATTTCCCCTGCCTTTTCGGAAGCACAGACATTGCAATAACACGTAGGGAATATTTTAATCCCATTAGTGCCTGTTGTCAAAGAAAAGGAACAGCACTTCACTTGCTGCTTCTTATTTTCACTCTGTCATTTGAAATTGAGGAGAAAGAACTGAAGAGTAATTTTGTAGGGAAGCAATATAGACCTGAATTAATTCTACCTTCACTTCAGATATCTCATTGCACAATCTATTTGGGAACTTAACTAAAATCTTTTTAGGTACATTCAAATATATAAGGTTATCTACATCCTACATGTATCATTACAATAGATTTCATCTATTCCCTGGTCAGACCTTACTTCCAATGACTCATGTTAAAGAAATAAGAAGATAAATTGAGAAAGGTGATGGAGATGCTGTTAGAATGATTTGTGGAAGAGAAAAACTATCTTTACAAGAAAAAAAATGAGAAAGTTTGGCTTGTTGGGCCTATAAAAACAGACATTGAGAAGTATAACAGGGATTAAGATTAGGGAAATTGTGTAAATTTCAAAGAATCAGTGGTTATAAATCAATTTGCCCTGCATAAATTTGGCATGGAAAGTAAAAGCAAGACTCTGGAAAAGCCTTGTGAACAATGGAAAAAAAGAACCTCTGTTTTCATGACCACACTTAAAATCATGGACAGAGCATGTCCTGTCTTCTAAGGCAGGTCATATCTTTCTGAGAATACTAATTTAGCTCACTGGTCTGGATTTACCTGCATTTATAAAATTGTTCATATTTTTATATGTTAAGGAGCCTTTCTTCATTCAGCTTTTTGCCCAGCATCAAGGGTGAAAACGATGCTTGTAGCCAGCAGGAAGAAAGTGGACCCTCTGCCTTCTGTGAAGGTAGGCACTTACAGACCTGGTGAGTATGAGGGGGAATAAGTATTCTCTGATGCACATGATTGAAAGGCAGAGCAAAAATATATCAACTCTGGGGTTAACAGTCTAACTCGACAGGGAAAACTGGAAAAAAAAAAAAAAAAAGAAAAAAAAAAAGGGATTTTTCCATGTCCTCTGTCATTCCTGACAGAGAAAACCTGGGCTCTCAGCTCTGTTGCAGGCATTCTGTAGTTCACTTTTAAAACAAAGAAAGAACTTCTCTCCTAATGACGAATTAGGCCTTAAAAAGACCTTCTGCTTTGCTTTGACTTCTTTCACAGCAATGTAATGATTATGTTGGGGAATTTATGCTTTTGCAACTTGGCACGAATCCAATGCAGGCAATTCAGCAGAAGATCTTATTATCTGGAGTTGCTAATTGTACAGATTTGCATCTTATCATGCTCTCTCATCTCATTTAAACAAAGGTCTAAAAAGGCCGGAGTTCTTGATACCCAATAAAATAAGACGACATTCCCCAGCCTTCAGCTGTTTATCTCTCAAAAAAGGTGACTTTTGCTAGAATAAAGGGACCAGAGTGATTTTATTCTCAGGTTAGGATCAATTTGTCTATGTAAGGTAACAAACATATAGAAAACAGGACCTGGTCTGAGTGAATTATCCTTGGATAGGCTAAGATACACTGATAAAGTAGCAGCTTGACTAAATCTCATTGCAATTGTCCAATTGATCTTCTGACAATCACTCTTTGTAGAATGAATTAGCAAACTGACTACAGTAGTGAGAAGAAAGAGATATTTTCTCCTGCCATCAAAAATATTGGCCAGCAAAGGAAAACTCTTCTACTGACAAATGCCAATATGATTTCATTTTTAGTTCTCTCCACTTTTATGATTCTAAACACTGAAGTTTCACTATTTTGTCTACTTTCTTTTGCCTCATTTATAAAACATGCTATAAAATTCATTTACCAAGAAAGTTTTCTAATCTTCCGTCCAAACCATTTTTGAGTCTTTGTTTCCTTGTTGGAGATTCTTTCCAGTTCCACTATAAAAGAGAATTTTTTTAAGCAAACACTTGCCATCAGAATCTAGCACCTAGTGGCTAGAGATCCAAACCAAAGAGTAACTCTCATTGTCTGTTAATTTCTATTCCTTCCTTGCCTTTATCTCAGAGTATTCGCATGTGTTACAGAATCACAGAATGGCCAAGATTGGAAGGGACCTCTAGTCCATCTAGTCCAACCTTTCTGCTTCAGCAGGGACACCTACAGCACATGGCACAGGGTGACATCAAGGCGGGTTTGGAAGACCTCCAGAGAAGGAGACTCCACAACCCCCCTGGGCAGCCTGTTCCAGGGCTCTGTCACCCTCACAGTAAAGAAGTTCCTCCCCACATGGGGATGGAACTTCCTGTGTGATATCTTGCACCCATTACCCCTTGTCCTGTCACTGGCCACCACTGAGAAGAGCTTGGCCCCTTCCTCCCTACATTCCGCCTTCATGAACTTATACATGTTAATAAGGTCCCCTCTTGGCCTTCTCTTCTCCAAGCTAAACAGGCCCCACTCAGTCTCTCCTCATACGAGAGATGTTCCAGCCCCTTAATCATCTTTGTTGCCCTCCGCTGGACCCTCTCTAGAAGCGCGATGTGTTTTGGGGCAACATAAAGCCACATATCCAGGTTTCAAGAAACTTTTACATCAGTGATGTCCTTTTGATTTTGTTTGTTGAGTTAGTCTGCAGTACACGTTAGAATAGCAAGCACCCTTTTACCTGCTCTCCAGCTTACCCTTTCTGCCTACTCCGTGTATTCTGCCTTGTACTCCACATACAATTTGGTGATGTTCGCTCGCTGTTGCTTTGAAAAGATGCCAGCCACAGCCTGGGGCGCATCCCAAAGCCACAGCTGGCATGCTGAGGGACTCTGTATTTCCTGAAGCACACCATAGAGTGGCAGCCTAGAGCCGTTCCTAACATGAGTTTTCCTAATGAGGGCAGAGGAGCAGCAAGCTGAGTCCTTCCTTGTTCTACTCGCACAGATTCAAGGCTTCACTCTTATCATTTAAGGCAAGGGGCTTTATAACATCTTTTGTAGGAAAACACACCTTTAAATGAGAATTTGACGTGTGTTGCACATTAGGATCTCATATTGTTAAAGCTAGAGATTTCCAAGCCTAGATAAAATTCTATCAATTCAGCCTATATGCAAACCACTGAGAAGATGCACATTAAAAATATGAAGTACAACTACCAGGAAGAAACTAACAGAACCAATGGAGTCTTAGTGCTCAGCTACTATGAATAGGTAACATCAAGAACCAGATTAAATGCTTTGCTGTGATAAGACCAAGTTCGAAGAAAGATGGAAAGACTTCTGAAATATCAGAGTGCTCTCAGAAGAAATTTTGCAGAAAACATTTCTTAATACAGTGAAAAAAAGAACTTTGCATCCATTTTGTAGTAAGTAGCAGCAGGAGCATGAGAAAAACACCACACTAGTTTCTGTGTAGTGATTTACAAGTAAAAAAAAAAAGAAGAATATAACGTTTGGATCAAATAAAAAGATCACCTTCAAAAACAGGCATAAAAGTTCAAAATCAGAAGAAACAAATAGAATTTACCATGAATTAAAGCTTAAAATTAGCAATTCTTATTCTTAAACAATACTAAACTGAACAGGAAATTCAATAAAACCAGTATCTCTGGGATCAAGGAAGCGCATTTCCCTGCAAGCTGAAAAATCTTACAGCATCATGCAGATTTCAAGTACATTAAAATACACAACTCTTGCTTATGGTAAAAATACGAGGCTTTGAAAGACAGTCTTAAAACTCCATAGTTTTAAAATACAACATTTCCCCCTTTTAATTTTTTAATTTATCTCCATTTGTGTGTATATTATGCAATGCCTTAATACCATTCTCAGAAAAGTAATTTTTATATGTGAATTACCAATAGCTTTTTTTTTTTTTTTTTTTTTTTTTTTTTTTTTTTTTTTTNTTTTTATTTTTTTTTTTTTTTTTTTTTTTTTTTTTTTTGATTTTGAGGTAAGTGGAAGAAGGAGAAGGAAGGTTACTCTTGGTCTCTTTTATTAGTTAGCTCCTTCCGTAGAATTACATTTTTTTTAAATGCTCTCATTGACATAACACAGTATGAAGCTTTGTGCTGTGAAGTGTAACATCAGCTTGTATCAGTCACACTGCATTACTTTACATGCCTAGCCTAATGTGTCACTGCAGACTAACAGCAGAAACATCTTACAGAACTGAAAGCAGCAGAAGCCTGCAGATGAAAATATTGTAAAATAATTTTTACATCTAGATATGCTTCTTGTATAAACATGCTCCAAATTCTGAAAGGCAGCACCACTGAGGTGCAATTTCCCTGCGACAGCAGGAGGTTATCTGCAGTACAAATACCACCAGAAAAACAAACCATTAGTCACTCTCTAGTAAAAGGAAGCATCTCCTGTGGCTATTTTAGAAATATCTGCATATTGAAAAGCAGCTTTTGCTGTTCATACAATCCTCTGATGGTCAATTATTTTGGAGAAAAAACATGCTGCTTTTAAGGATAAGTCTATCAGCATTTTGCTTAGAAAAATCTTTTTTCATGTAATAAGAAATATGCTTTTTCTGTAAATTTTTAGAGATAAGGAAAACTATTTTTGGATTGGCTAACCCTCTCTTCCCCTCCTCCTGTCCTCACAAGCTGCAAGAGGATTTATTTTTAGTTACATTTTTACATCCTCAGTCTACAGCAAAGGATATGATTTAACCCTTTTGTAGTTAAATATTTTCAAATAAAAGTAATTTTTTTTTTGACAAACAAGTTTTAGTATTTTATCTAAGTGTCATTATACAGATAGTCAAGTTCAAGATACTCTTCCTTCAGATATATATAAATATATGTATACGAATTTACTAAAACAAATTTTTAATACTAAGACTACCCTTAGTTCTCACCCCAGCTAGGCTTTCAACTTACATATCTATGCTTTCTTTCACCATTTTCTGAAGAAAAAAAAATCTGTTTTGGCATGATATAATAGTGTTATCCATAGCTAGATTGGGCCAGAAGGAACCAAATGATTCCTCATTTTTGGCCTGAGTTTCTACAGGAAAATACACAAAGAGTACATGGTAAACCTGGTTTGGTCCCCTTCTCCCCAGAAGGGAAGATGATGGTAACAGTACAGTAAAAGCAAGTAGTCACCTACCTCAAATCATCCCCCATACAAAACATTTAACTTACCGTGGTTAGCAGAAGCAATTCCTCTAACACTTTCTAAAATTTCCAGTGAATTCAACAAGTAGATATTAGCTGACATGCAGCTTCTTGGAGACTTAACATTATGTTTTTATCACTTTGATAAATATACTCTTCCCTTCAAGACAAGAGTGAGAGGACTGAACAACCAGTTCCAACCTCAAGGAAACTGTTGGACTGCATATCGCTACTTTCCATTGGTACAAAAACATGGAAAAGACGAGACCCAGCCTACAGAAGCACAAAGAATAGGTACTTTGGGTAACAACAAGTTTCGTCTCTCATTCTTGTGGAGCCAGATAAATCAGATGCAACATGTGCTAGACTGACAGACTGAAATTGAGGGCTCTCCCCCAATACCCCCAGAGCCACCCGTTGCCACAGCTTCAATCCTGCAACCATTCTCACATGCATGAAAAGTGGGCTGAAGCAATCAGGGAATTCAGACATACTCTTTAGCCCAAACGTGGACAGTCTTTCCCTGTTGCATTGACATAAGCATCATAGTAATTGTGCTACTTTAGCTAAGGTTATTCCACAAGCACTTCTGTTGCAGACATCTGTCCTGAGTGTGGCTAAATTGCTAAATCCATATTTCATTTTTTCATGGAGGCAGAATTATGGTTGCAACAGCTAGGTGGAAAGCAACTGGAAATTTGAGCTGGATTTTTTTTTATTTTATTTTATTTTTTTTTTAAGGAGGGGGTGCGGTATTTTGGCTTCTTTAGTGAAGCTGCTGCTGCTGCACCTGTGTAATCTGGTACTTTCATACGCACTGTTTAGTACAGAGCTCACAGCAAGCACACAGCACTACAGGTGTGCCCAGCAAGCACCAGAGATATTAGGCTCTTCTATCAGTTCATTGCAGTTACTTATACTAGCGTTTGATCCCATCAGAAACCAAGCGTGTGCGTGCACTTATACATAGCAACAGTGCTCCATACACCAACCTACAGCTATTTCCTAGTCTTCATAAACAATCCGTAAGTGTGTTTTTCTCCATTTCATTTGCAGCTAATTAGATGTAGATAATAAATGAGCCCTGGCTGGGAGGAAGGGTGCACCCAGGGTTTTCCTTTGCCTATCACTCTAAAGCCGTTTCATGATGCATTTCTCCACAGAGGCAAAACACCACAAATTAACTTTTTTTACTTGAAATTTTATTTGACCTCTTTGCTAATTAGTGCATACGAAAATGTCGGTTTACCCAGGGGCAAGAGTAACCCAACTAACAGCTGAAGTACCAGAAAAAATGTTACTGTGTTTTCATCCCAGTATTTTACATTTCAGTATATTTTTACTGCAATTTTATTTTTTCCTCGTTCACTCTTAACCAATTTCTTGTCATATTCTTACATCAATAGTTCATTGGAAAAGTCACTCCAACCAACATGGCAATTACTGTGATCATAAGGGATTTTCCTAGGTGGTCACTGAGGACACCATGGGTTCTTGCATACAGACATAGCCTGGAAGGCCCTGAAAAATGTGTTCTGGAAAAGTGTGACAGTAATTTGACAGGTAGTGGAGCAATTTCTCCTGAAAGCAATCACATAATAGAATGCTGTTGTAAAGCAGAGACTTAAAAAATGTGCAATTTAAAAATACAGAGACAATATCTTTTAACATAATTTTTCTCATTCATACCTCAATAACATTGCTCAAAAAAAAAAAAAGAGCCTTCTACAGTATAAACGTAGAATAAATACAAGAAGGCTGCTACTGCAGAGCGACAGACAGGATGCTCCATGAATTTCAAATAGCATTACTGTAAAATGTAAATAATATTATTGAAAGAATTACTGTAAAAAGTTAAAAATACTCTCAAAATGCTATATTCTTAGCAGTTCTTAACATATGTAATTACATATATATTTTTAATACTTATTTTAGCATAAGCTTTACATCCAGGAAGTTTTAGGCAGTAAAGATGGGAAAATGGTGCAGTAACAATGTGGAACAGTTTTTGAAATGTAATATGACAAGACTCTGAAATGAGTTCAAGCAACTACAAGCAAACAGGCAGCTACTGGGTTCCTGCAGTACTTTTGGTTAAAGCTTATGAGTGATGCCAATAATAGCCAATAGTCTTGCCCAGAAGAGAGAAATGTAGTTACTATGACCTGGAAAAGTCATTTTCAGTTATTTGCAATGAAAGGTGCAAAAAAAAATATTTCTGAAAGTAAAACACTAGTTCTACTTCATTAGCATTTCATGGCACATCATACACAGCTAAGATTTTTTTTTTTAGATGGTCTCAGACTCATTCATTCATTTTGTTCAAATACAAGGCACGTTTTTCTTGAAGGTGTCTTCCCTCAACCATTAATATTCATATTGTTGAATTCACAGAATGTTCAAGGTTGGAAGGGACATCTAGAGATCATCTAGTCCAACCTTCCTGCTCAAGCAGGGACACCTAGAACATGTGGCACAGGGTGGCATCCAGGTGGGTTTTGAAGACCTCCAGAGAAGAAGATTCAACCATATTTAATTTTAATTCATGAATGTTATGTAGTCTGTTTTTTTATTTGTTTGATTTCTAGCATATGGAGTCATAACTAGACCATTCTGAAGGGATATTTTACCATGACCTTTAAAAATTTTTTTTCTTCCATTTATAAAAAGTGGCACTAATCCCTAGAATATCTCTACTTGCACTTCTGCATTCCCAAGTCAGGCACTATATTGTTTCATCATCTTTCTGTGGCTAGCCCAATAGCAAAAATTTTCTCCACACTTATGTTTTTAAAGCATCAATCTAGAAAGAAAGGTATTAGCACAATATAATTATAAAGACAAGGATGACTGGTGGCATTTCAGTAATAACTTCATTTGTTGCAGGCCATGCACAAATACAGAATACAATTATTTCTAATCTGAGCATCTTTCAGATGAGAGACTTTGGGTAAATAAAGTGACATATCTAAAGTAATACGTGAATGCAGGGATTGAACTGAGCGTGCCAAGTCTCATGCTGAGTGCTTTAATCCCACGAATCACCCAAGTAACTTTCTTTGCACGAAAAAGAAATAAATCTCTTCCAAGCATCAGAAAGTTAGTTTATAAAATCATCTGCCAGTCTGTTTCTTGTTTCCTCTCCGTATGCCTAAGTAATCTACTCAAGAGAGAGGCAGACATACAGCAGCTATAGATGCAATGCAATAAACCTCCTATCTTCCTAATAATTCCTAAATATCTTCCTAATAATGTAATGTGCATAAATTATTAATAGGTTGAATTAAACTATTCCAATAAAATGGATGTAGGAAGTCTGTCAAGTTATGGACTATGTAAAAAAATGCATTCATTTTCCTTTGAAGCATGATGCGCATTTGACTTGCACAATAAAACCAGAGTAGCATGTACCAAAGTACATTGCTTAAGTGATATGTACTCAGTTTCATATAACCTCTTAGACTATTTTTCCATGAATTGGTGCAGCTACAGATATGACTCTTTACCAGTAGAAGAAGAAAAAAAAGTAAATCTACTTCTGGTACATTTTTAACGCTAGAACTATCTGTTATGCAGGGTAAGTGGAAGAATGAATAATCGACTTAACAGCAGATCAAGACCATTAGCATAGTACACACATGAATAACCAATGTTTGAAAGGTTTAGTGCCTTGGGCCAGGGAAAAGGTATAAACACTAAATTCTACCAAGGATAAAACAAACGACAAAGAATAGTAGAGAGAAAGTGATTAGGATCACTAAATGATTAACCTTTGGATATTTAAAATGGATGAAGGCTAAGTATCTGCTAGGGACTATACACAGGAAGCACTGTTAGGGATAAATAAAATGGCCTAAAACATTGCCATAGTACATTTAGATCATCTCCCAAATACTCTATCTTTAAATAAAACCTTTGTAAGGTTGCAGACAGGCGCTGTTGGGAAGTGACAATTGCCTCTGTACTGAGCCTCCCTGCAAGACACCCAGCTCAATCTAGCACAAGTGTAAGATGTGCAAACTAAGATGTGAACCCAGTCAGTGTCAATCAGAACACAGTAAATCCCTGTCACTCGTTTGTCTGTAGCCTATAAAGGCACCTAAACTGACTCTGAATGTTAAGATTATACTAGGATATTAGTGTTTGGATATTTGAAGCAATCTCACTACAACCGTACAGAAATGTAAGCCAATTAATTCCAGCTTCTTGCAATTTTCCAGACTTAGCTTTTCAGGGAAAAAAAGAAAATTCTTTTTTTCCTCTGTTTGTATTTTTGTTTGCCAAAGAAAATTCTTTTTTTCCTCTGTTTGTATTTGCTTACGTCCCTTCCCTTACTGCTTTTTCTGAACTCACTGACAGCAAGAATACACAATACGGGTTTGTCAGTTCTTTCCATACCAAAAGGCAACACATGAAAGTTGTCAACAGTTTTCTCTGATGATTAGAAACCAAGAATGAAAGGCCATCTGTCAATGCTTACTGAAAAAAAATCAGTACTATTAGTTGTTATAAACATGGGCCAAGCCATATCATTGCTCATATATAAACTACCCACCCCAGTCCTCTAATTCCCCTAACGCCTAAATCTCTAATGTATCTCCAGTATATAATATACACAAGCACATTATATATAAAATTCTTCTAAAAAATAAAATAAAAACAAAAAAACCCACAATTTATGAATACTGTTGGTGTTTTCAGGATATAGAACAAAATTGTACCTAAGCCCTAAGTTAGATTTCAAATCAAAAATCATAATTTGAAGTCTAAGTCTAATTTTGTTCAATATTCAAACATTTTTTGTTACAATGTTACAATATTGCTGTATTAAGGTAAGGATAATACAGAGAACTGTAGAAGAAAAGGTCTGAAGGAAGCAACACGCAATACTCTCAAAGACAAAAACATTTAAGATGGGCCCATATACTTTACCTACATAACAACAAACAAACCGAGTGGAAGATACTCCCAATGAAATATTTGTAGTTCAGGAAAGTCATATTACATGTCCTCCATATCACATTTTAAAACCAAAAAAAACTTCATATCAAGTTCTCCTTTTTTCCTTCCTCCTTCTTCCCCTCTAGCATCCATTCGATAAAATTCATACAACTAATTTATTTTTTTAATTTTAATTAACATTTTTCTTTTAGCACTTTTTCAAAACAAGAATAGTTACTGATTTTATAGTCAACTAGAGTCTCACTGAAAAATCATTGATGTAATAAGAAAAGGTACAGATTTGTGAGAAGATTAAAGGAAATGTAAAGATAAGAGAGGCAATTCAAACATAGATTAAAGATCATAGCTTCTATATTTCAAAGTCAAGACCTGAGGACTGAAACATCTAAACATGCTAAAAATAAGGAATGAACATACATGGAAAAATTACATCAGCTTTACTACCATTAGGAATGCTCAGGGAAAAGTTGAGAAGGGACAGTTACATGGGCAAAGGATTCTAATGCAGACTTCAAAAAACAAACAAACAACAACAACAAGAGATATTTGCCTCCTGTGACCTTTTTTTGGTTTTCTTTTTGTGTGTGGCACGTTTAGGAAATTGCGTGCATGCACAGATAAAAAATTAATAGTGAAAGAGGGTGTCCTGTGAAAATATCAAGGGAGGAGCACAAACTGATGAAACATGAAGTCTTTCATCCAGAAAGCAACTTTGCACAAACTTTCATGGAAGCTTTCATTCTCAGCCAAAAACCAGCAGATTGCTTTCTACAGCTAATATTCATAGAATGAAAATGAGAATAACAATGCAGATACAGGTGGAAAGTTGAAAAAAAGCAAAAACATTTTACTTGAAGTTGATTCCTTGGCTTTCACTTACCAGATACCTGATTTCAGCAATACCTAACAAATGTTAGTCAATAAACATGCACGCTTGCAAGCACATTAGTTCTGTTAATAGCAAAGCTGAGTTATATATTTTATATTGTACTGCTTCAGTTCAGATCAGAGTACAAAAATCTTTATCATAAATCTAAATAAAATATATATGCACATATACAATACACTTTTTTTAAGAGCATATGTATACTAGTATAGAATATCAAGGTAGTGTCAATTCTTAAAAATACGGTATCAAAAATTAAACCAGAAGGGGAGTAAATTCAAGATAAGGTCAGAGAATATTCTTCAGCGTGACAAGGCGATTCCGTAGCTGAACCCCATCAGTCAATTAAAAATTCAGAATTAAGATCTCACATGTGATTCCTGGAGGAGTTATGCTATCAAAATTTCATGCTGAAGTGACATTTTCATTCATGCTTTTGTTTAGCTGAACTGACATTTCATACTTCTATCATTAAATTAAAAAAAATACTGAATAAAGATAAATATAATATTAATATAAGAATAGTAATAGGATTTTTTTTTATTTTACATGCGAATCTGGAAACATACTTAACAACCAAATATGATAGAGAAAAATGATTACACTGACTCTTACCTCCATCTGCAGCACTCTGCATACTTGCCTTACTTAAATATTCTTGTCTTCCTTAACCATCTACTAGCTCTGAGTTTAAATGAGAATTTAAACTAGTTTATATGTACCTTAAATTAGTTTGTATGTACCTTATATAAAAAAATGCTTTTATACTAAATTTGTAATTTATTTGTGCATAATAAAATGTTATTCTTTTATAAAAAGCTTGTTTGATTAAATATGGTTAGGGGACATCTCTGCTTTTTTATTTTTACACATGCTGAGGAAATGTGGAAAAGCCTCCTGTGTGAACTTGGACAGACCTGTCCACGCCTTCAAACCTTCATGTTCTCTCTGTTTAGCAAAGGAACTCCGCCTCGGCCCAACATTTCCAGCACAGGACCAAATAGCCAGCAACCAAGGCTTAGCTGCATCTGATGGAGAGCCCAAAGGGTTGGAAGCTTTAGCAGGGCTGCCTCACTATTTTATTTTTTTTTAATGCTAGGTTGAGTGTTTTAGAGATTCAAACCTAAAGTTTTTCTAGAACTTTTTTTTTTTTTTTCCAGAACCTTGCCTAAATGCCTAACTCCCCATAAATGACAGGTATTTCTGTAAGAGTCATTATTTTCTGCAACTCTCTTTCCATTTGTTATAGCATAATCTGAATTTATTACTTCTCATGTGAGTTCAGCCTTACCTACTGGGTACAGACTGTGTGGTACGTGACAGCTCTTCTGCTAAGCACAAAATGCTGGATTTGAATGAATTAGAGAAATAAGCTGTCTCTGATGACTGCTCTACACTTTGGAGGGTAGGAGTCATTTCTCCTCCTGGCCCAATGAATTACACAGTGAAAGACACAAACTACATCTGGAAAGCCAAGAGTACCAGCCTATAGCAGCCTACAGTGTTATATTGCCTTGAGCTAATGTGTTATTTTTCAGATATTATATACCTTGGTCAAGTCTCAGAGTACAAGGGATGATTTTGGCTTTTGCTTCCTACAACCCAATTGCAGACTCTGGCCTGTTATCAACAGAAACTGCATTCCCATTATATTCTGAGAGAAAGAGATAGGTTAGTTCATTTAGAGAGCACTCAGAGATGAAAGCTGATGTCACCTTCCAGCCTGAAGTATGCTCTGCATCTTTTCCTTCTACTGTGAGTTACTAATTGTCCTTTCATTTATTTATTTATTCAGTGAACCCTAGAGAGAAGGGTTGCTACAGCCACACACAGCAACTGTAGGTGCCATCCCACGGCCAGAAATGCAACTGCAGCACCCTTCAACCTGTCGTCACTGCCCGAGCTGCTGCTTTGTTCAGGTAGCACGGGAAATCCCACCACAACAATCAATTAGGCTCTTTTTCTAGGAGCCTATTGAGAAACTAGAAAGACACATGTACTCATTACCAGGTGAAGAGTTCATCTTGTAGTCTTCAGCCATGCAAGACCTCAAGTCAATGGAGACATTTTGATTTCAAGAGAGAACAGGAACAGATAGAGGTCCCCGGTACAAGTAATTGAGTTAAAGTTATTAGATGTTATTTAGATATTATAAACCAACACATGAAATATTTGTGAACACAGCATCGTATTTTTTCTCGTCAGCATATAGATATCCCTCTCCAGAGGGAAACACTAGCATAAAATTGATGACGATGAAAATATTAGCTCTCTTCTAACTAATTGTGTATAGTAACAGGTCTAAAAGACTACCACACAGAGAATGAATAAGAATGCTTCCTTTAATAACATGTTGGAAAAATCTAGCCGGCAAGAGGATTAAAAATGGCTGGTTACATGTTAACTTTTGTTTTAAATCTGTCCAAAGTTAAACGTGACAGCTGAGCACTGCTTTCCATTAACTCTAATGAGAATTCACCGAGTCCTCTAATAACTACTGCTGGATTTTAACTGATGCCAAGGTTGTCTCTAAAAAGAAAACAAAAAATCCTGCAATATGTTACTTCATAAATGTGTAAGGGAAAACATATGGAGTTCTGTAAACTCATCTGAAGTCGCAGCTTTTCTTATTTATACCATTTACAGACATAGTACTTTAAGCGAAAAAAAAAGGATGGCTTTCATAATATAAAACTACTATCAAATGGATTTTGTTTGAAGATCTATACTTAAGAAAAACAGGAATTTCCATGTAGTTTCTAGATACCTATTTTTATATAAAATAGATTGGAACATAGCAATTGAGTTCTTACTTGAAAAAATTGTAAAACTTAAGGGGTCTGAGACCATACATCATTAAAACAAGCTTTCATGAAAAATTAGCTTAACCAACATATATCCTCACAAGAAAAAATCTCCAATGCAATCCTATCTATTTATAATATAATAAAAAAAAAAATCATTTCTTGTTGCATCACAACAGATGCTAGCACGTCTAAAAATAATTAAATCAACGGCTTCTTATTTATTTAAATAAGACCATCTCAGATTGTTTTGTTGTTTGTTTTACAGTGCTAGTAAGGAGATACTCTACAACTCTATAATTTGTTTAGTTCCAGTGGAAAAAAAATGGAAAATCTGTTTGTAGCTACTAATGTCCCAGTCCCTCTTCATTCTTTTCCCTTTAAAGGGTAAAATTCTGTCAGATTGCTTATCGATACTGATTGCTTATTATTGCTGCCCCTTTTTAGGGCAAAACACAATGGTACAGTCAGAAAGTTATAATTTTTATATAATTTCACCATACTAGTAGTCCTGAAAAATTCTCATCTGGTAGCTTCCGATATTTCTGTTAACAAATCAGTTATAGATAAAATTTATGACCTTTCTTGTATTGTCCTACAGGCTACTAAAGAATGACCAGTGGATTTGAGAATGTTTGTGTTACCCTTCTAATGCATTTTCCCCATGGTCTCTGGTATATGTGTTTAAGGCAGAGAATTGTGTTTCTATAGGTGATGAGCTCTTGCAGGACTGAGATTGAAGCCATCATCTCACGCTACACAGGTCGCTGAATACAGTAATATTCATTACCTGGCAGTTACAAAGAGCTGAATCAATGAAATGAAATGGAAAAATAAACATTAGGGAGCTGGAAGACAAGCTAGAACAGGAATAGTTTATGTAAATAAAGAAAACGGCCTCAACAGAAAAAAAAAGTTGGAAATTGATATCATTTTTGATATCAAAGGAACATGGAAAAAATAATACTAATCTTTCATATTCATCGCCACAGTTCTCAGGAAGAAAAATGAGGCTACACTGCAAATGCCAGCACTGTGGTAAACCACAGAAAGCCTATTTTTCTTTCACTTTCCATTAGACACGGTGAACCTTAATACAATCCCCAGCAACACCAAGCCTAATTCAAACTGTGTTGATCACCTTATATTTTATCCACTAGGATATGCTATTTTCTTGCTTCCTCCCATAACTGTAGATTATAACTTGTTGTGGAAAGTAGTTGCAATCCTATACTATAATGAAATAACTTCATTTCAAGCAGTGACTCCATTTCGTCAATCTTTTGCTATACAAAATAACTGTTTGTAGCTTTATGAAGGTCTTTACTTTTGCAAAGGAAAATGCAAGGGCTTGGTTACTAGGTGATCATTCTATGGCAGCTGTAACAAGAAGTTTGCACAAATATCAGTAAGTAATTGTCTTGATTTAGATGAGAAATAGAAAGGACAGAGGAATAAGCCCAAGTGAAAATACAGCAACAGCAAAGGAGTTATTATCTCTCATTCCAGAGCAGACTTCTTTTGGCACAATTCCAGAAGCAATGACTTGTGTGACGGGAAATCCTTAAACCATGTATTTCAGATTCAGACAGATTCAGTTGCTGTCATTGACAAACTCAAAAACTCACATCCCTTCCAGCAGTGTGTATGAAAATGTAACACAACCAAAGGTAACACAGCTTGTCTCACAGTCCTCTTCTTCCTGCTTTCTTAACATTACATCATTTGTTGAGACAACTGTACACCTGAAAAAGATATTTTAGTGAATAGTGAATTTTGAATTTTACTATGATACTTCTTTCTCCTCAAAAATAAATAATAACAACAAAAATTGCTGCCCTATCTAACAGGAGGGCTAGAAAATTATTTTCATTTTGATGAAAACAAAAATATTTTTAGATAATCTTAGAGGTAAGAAGGGAAAAGAATCAACTGCCTTGGTATTTTGGTTGTAATAAGTAGTACAGGACAAACTACCTCAAAAAAAAAATTCTTAAAGTAGGTCAGAGATGCCCAGCAGAAGCATGTGCAATCACAAGACCATGTTCACCAAGAATAACACACTGAGATAGATTTTTTTTTATTTTAAAGAAATTATATTAAGATCACTAGCAAATGCAGATTTCCAGCTTTTTCTTTCCTCTGACCACTTCTAAAGGGAAATATAGAATATCTATATCTAATATAGATTATATTTTAATATTAATAGAAATAATTTATTAATATCTATTATAGATGTATAGATTTATTTTATTACTAGAAATATAATCTCTATTAAAATATAAAATACCTATATAATATAGCCAATGAAAAGTATCTCTATTGATAGCTAGAGGGGAATCCAGTCTCCTAACATCTCTTTCCATCTTTGGCAATACAGTAATGAAGTTTAATATTAGGTTCTTATATTACCCTGAACAAGGGCCAGTTTGAAGAACACTTAAAACAAAAGTTAGGACAAAAGGTTTTGAACACTGAACTTATCCAAATTATATGCAAGTTAAAGGCTTTCCTACAATGGATTTCATTCATATTGTGAAGTCACCCACCTTGTTCCAAGATTGCTTTATCTGTGCTCCTAATGTAAAGGTTTGTCTCTCTGCTTATCTTTATGCATCTATATAATTCTACACTAAGATAACTGGATGTAAATTTTTCCAAATTTGAGACTTGAATCATTTTGATTACAATTTTAATATATGTGATTAAAGCTCCATGGAAAAAAAAAATAGCTACCAGTTATTTATAGCTTCATTTAAAACTTTTTCTGTCACAAATTGCAATTCATAGCTAACCTAGAAATATTTTAATTGGCTTTTCATGTCCTTCAGTATGAGTGTATTCTATATGGTTGAGGTACGGAAGACAAGACAACTATATTTCTGTGCAAGTTGAAACCTCCTGTTGCTACCAGTACAGGCAAATTTAGGAACTGTTTCTTAACTACTTCTACCACAGGAATACCAGAAAAGTATAGTACTGCATAGCGAGAAGGAAAAAAAAAAAAATTACACTCCGGAAGATCCATGCAATCATGGTTTTTTTTGTTTTATGGTGGTTTATGCAAATACTGTTCTTTATTCCTTACTTAGGATAATATTTTCTGTAAGTAAGCAAAATTAAGCAACAGTTTTTTCCCTGAATATAAACTATACGACTTATACAATGGTCTCACCCAATATAAGCTTGTATTTTGAGGGTACAGTAAACATACTAGAATATAATATTCTTCAATTTAAAAGGTACTTTCACTTAGCTGCATGTTTGGATGACTTATTATCAGTCTTTCTCCTTCTCACTACAAGCTGTTTTGACTAAGCAACACAACCTGTAGCTAATACATTTTAATACATGTTTTGCAGAAGTGATATAGAGCCAAAACTATACTCATTTGACCAAGAAGAATGGATAGCAATGAAGAGCCAAGAATGGATAGTAATGAAGAGCCAGGAGACACCTGTAGATAGACACCATTGCGCTAGCTTAGAACACACCTCCAGCCTTTGTCAGTTCATTTTATAATGTAATTTAGTATTAAACCTTATTATCACCTTTTTTAATTTTGTAAAGTTAACTGGCTATAGATTTTTTTCCCCTCTAAAGTTATTTGATTTTCATCAACAGGTCCTCATCTCTATTTAGTATTATTATTAATCATTTTATGCTCTTTAGAATAAATGAATCTCGCTCTTTCTGCAACACCTATCCTTCCCCTTCCTCCTCCCCCCCATATTTATGGAGAAGACAAAACCGAACACAGCATATCAGGTCCAAACACAAGGTGAATTTACATAATAACATGTACTTTTTCATTCTCTTGTTCACTACAGAGCACTGAGTAAATGCTCTCATTAAATTAGCAACGATGGACATATCTTTCTCTCCTAAGGGATCACAATTAATTTAGTACCCATCAATATGCTTGCATAATTCCTAAAAAATATAATTTTTCAGAAGCTGCTTTAAAGCACTATCCTGGGCCAAAATGGAAACGGTCCTGAAAATGTAATATTCAGCAAGTTATGTGCAATCTTTTCTCAACCTCACAGCATGTAAATTGGTCTCTGTTGGCAAGGCTGCATGATCAGCACCATCGCAGCAAAGGCTGCTGAGATGGCTCCCAGTGCCCGCGCCCTCCAAGGACAGAGCAGTCCACAGCTTCCCCATATGTCTCTAAATTTACTTAGCTGATCCCCAAGGGGAAATACCGCCGCCTTGAACAGTTTTTAATGTGGCACTCTTGGCTTCTCCTACCTAGGCCGCTAAGGAGACTGTTGGTAGGGTGCAGGAGCTGGATTCAACAACGTAATATATGATGGAGAATCCTTTGAACACCCAGGAAAGCTAAATAGGAATTATCTCTGCACTTTGACAGCATGGTTTCATAGCGCACATAAGAAGTAAGCCCAGCAAATGCCTTTTTCTTTCTTTTGGAAGGGAGGGAAAAGAAATCAACATACCCATGTAAACTGGTATCGCTTCTTTCCCCAAGCAAAGTAAGTTTCATTATCAAAAGGACAAATAGCAGGAAGAGGGTATAAAACACACAAAAAAAATCCACAATCTCCCACACCCGTACAAGTGAGATGTGAAAAAAATGTTGTAAATGAATAAAAATAATCTAATTTTGAAAATAAACGCTAGATTTTAGAGGAAAACAGGGATATCTTTTTCAGTAGCAGACGATTTATGCTATGGATACTAAGTAGGGAAATACTTTTTCAACATGCAGCACAGAGTTGCCCCATGTCCTCCTGCATGGACTAAGTGATCCAAGGAGAAACGGCATGTGGATTCTGGCCTAAAACAGCCTCCCACATGTTCTCTGTTATGTTCTATTAGTTCGTACTTGCATATTCTTCATATGCTTATGTTACTACTGTTAAACAAAGTGTTGCTCATTAATAGAACCATGACACCACCAGCTTTCATTAGGCCATATATTAAAAAAAAAATGTTCAAAAATCTATGCACTTTTGTATCCATCAAGGAAAACCACTACAGTTTTAACAAAAAAAGCTCCATACCAGCCATGAATTTCTAACAACCAACCCAGTTTTCAGTTTGCGCCCCTTTTAATCAGAACATCCGTCTTTCCCAACATCCCAAATGCACTGAATTTGTCATTCTGAATTTGAATTACAAAAGGTGACACCGAAATAAAATGCATTTTCCTGAAATGAATAATGACTCTCTTTTTCCACCAATAATAGCAGCTTATAAGGGCCTTACTGTACTGCTGAAGGTTAAAGGTGACATGCTAGCTACGATTTTTCCAGGGAACCGAACAAACCAGATCTGAAATAGAAAACAGCTTTGGATTAATTTGATAATGATTGCTTTTATGACAGTGTCACTTTATTACCTTTATTAATTGCATTTTTTCCCCTCTCATAAACATCCTCTTCCATTTCTATCTCCTTTATTGAAATAGTTTTGATGAAATAAATTTGTAAATAATCATTTCTTATTCACTGAGTTTTGCCACAACTTATTAATGAAAATACAGAGCTAAAAATCCAGCCACTTAAGTAGGTGCTTTCCAGTTTTCTAACACAGTTTTTTGAAAATCCTGGAAAAAGACTCTCCAGACTGAAAACAAATTGTATCTCTTCTGCCAGCGAGCACATTGGCACAAGGTGGTGACAGTTTACAACAGTGCTGGAATATGGCCAAATGCTACCAATATTTTTGCAAAAATAGCAAAAGCTGCTTGCTTGTAGAAGGTTTTGAGAGGTTTTTTTTTTGTCTCCTCCTCTAATCTCCTTGCTTCATTATAATTCATGCAGGTTCTGAAATTTTTATGTGAAGGGTATGTTTAAAATATAACAGCTCATAAATTAAATAAAAATAGTTACAGAAAAAGAAGAGGGAAATATCTTCACTGTAATGATGCTTGGGTTTTTGAAGAGTAAGTATTGCAATGCGTTCTACTTTTCTGACATGCGCCGTATCATATTTAAACTGTCACAAAACAATTCACAATACACCTTTATATGAACCAGAAATAATGTTTCATTTGCTTGCAGAAAAAAAAAAAAAAAAAGAATATATCCTCCTGAGCATGAGTAGGCATAAATATATTATATCAAGGACTCATCATTATGGTTGTCACCAAGATTCATGAGATGGAAATCGTATTTCAGCTGTCAAATCCTACAGTTCTCAGTCTTTGTTCTGGGACAAGTCATCTGTGATACTTTTATGAGTACCAAAATTAATCAAGAAACTCTAGTTTAAAGTCTTTCTTCAAAAACATATTGGAAGTATCATATAATTTTATGAAGTGACAAAAGTAAATGCTACAAAAACATAATGACTGTGAAAAAAGGTAATCTGAAATGTCATGGAACATATACACACACATTTGACCTCATTTATATTCCTCTTCCATCCAGCCCAGATAAAGCACATCTGGCATTTGATATTTTGTACATAAAAGTCTTGCTGAGCCGCATCATAAACAAGTGTGTCTCATCCCCTCACTCTCTCCCTCTGCATGAAGCATGGAGTTACAGTGTTCAAAACTTTACAATATAAGTCTCTTTTAATGACATTCCTAACTGCATCTCTCTTTACACGAAAGCAACACCCTGTCAGTCTCTAATTTCAGTTTAGATATAAAGCACACAAGCCCACAAGCCCACTTCCAACCTCTTTTGAAAACAAAACCAGGAATTCCCTGGGAGAGAATAAGCATTTTGGATTAAAAGTGTCCTTTTTTATTAAAAGTCTCCCTAAAAAGCCTCAGCAAGAGTTACAACTACAGCAACAAAATCCATCTTCTTGTATGTACCAGAACCACTATCAGATCCGCAAGGTATAGTAAGACACTTTGCTTTTAGGGATCCTTGGATACCAGCAATGTTAGCACGCTGATCTTTAGGAAGCATTGATCACTACCTGTTTTTCCACTACTCCCTGTCCTCACCACTGTTTTTCCCCACTTTCTTCCTTCTGCTTCTTTCCTTGGTTAGTACTACCATCACCAAAAAGAAAATAGGTGCATGTGAAAATAAATATATATGAGAAACAGTATTTCTTGTTTTAAAAATATAAAGCAATGATATTTTACTGTTTTAAAATCTAAAGGCAACGTATTTTTTTACGACTATAAACGTGTTTTCTGTTACAGAAAGCTTAGTCACAGTTCATACATTAAGCAAGATGGCTAAAAGAATCTTTAACTATTTGGCAACATTTGGTTTGATTCTTATTCCTTTGGCAGTTAGTTAAAACAACAACTTCAGAATTAATAGTTTTTCCATAAACTTAAATAGTAGTAGGATTGATCCTTTGGAAACAAAAGCATTATTATGGGATATAATGTAATTCAACCCAAAGTTGTTCCTCAAAGAAAAAAATATAGGGGATTGCATAGGTTCCTTCTATAGCACACATGAAAGAAAACAACAGAAATTCACACTCTATTTCATGCAAGCTTACTTAGAAGTATAAGAAACTATTCACTTTGTTTGGAATAAACAGCAGAAGGGAATGTTTTTGGTGTCAAAGTTGCTTAGATGCATAGCCCTACTTAAATCAATATGAATTAGGCATCTAAATACACTATTTGTGGATCTTGGCCTATGTTACTTGTACATCAGAATAATCAGGAGAGATTTAGTATGCATGGTTTGCTTCCCTGAAGGTTGAGCAAGAGCTGTGGTCAGCCAGCATTAGAAATGACTCAAGATGAATGGGAAAATGAATTTTACAGTTCTGAGCTTCTCTGGAGGACTGAGGCATTTGCACAGAAGGACAACCCTTCTGCACCGATCAGCTAATCTCCCCTACCCCAGTGGCAGCAAGCTTCCTGTGGGATTTACTGTATTATTGCATCTCCATCTGTGCTGGTCTCTGACATCTTGGGAAGATCTGGAAGCATAGATATGAATTAAGGTAACACTAAAACTCTGTTTCTTAGAGAAAGTGTTGCCCGAGTAAGAGCATCTCACAAAGATCTCATTATTCCACAGCTTTAATTGCTCCAACGTTACGGAATAACCAATATATCAGCTTTTAAGTTAATTTTCACTACTGTCATAGAAATTGAGGTTTCCCTCATTATCAAGAAAGGTAAAATTTGGGGATGAGAAAAGTTGTCCTTGTCTATATTATCAAATACAATCTTTGTAGTAATTACCATTTAGGGAAGATAAAATGTCAAATTCTGAACACTTTTCCATATTACAACATAGCTTAACTCTGTTATTTAACCTTTAAATCATAATTTCATACAAGGCACCAATGGCCCCTCTTTAACCAAGTTCTGTGAATTCCACTGTACTTGGAAAAACTGTAAATGGAAAACAGAATATTATAAATATTTATCTAATATTTATATAATCTAATCTATAAATAAAATCTCATTTATATAATATTTATATTATAAAACATGTCAGTGTATATTTTTGCATGAAATCAATTCGATTTACTGTTATTTCCAAAAAGCTTCATCATAATTCCTGTACTTGTGGGAAAGCTGAAGCCAGATACAGTCTAAGCATTCTGGGCTTTGCCTCTCTCCCATTGACTTTGACATCCCAGAGCCGGGGCTGTGCTGAAGGCAGAGAGATGAAGCCTTCCTTGCTTCTGCAGAGCCATCTGCCACCTCCCAGCCAGCAGACCGTTCCAGGTGGAGTGCAACCTGGTCAAGCCAGGGCCTCTCCAGTTGGATACACAAATGAGCTGTTTATGCTGGGGGGATTTTCAAGCTTCTCTGCAGTGACAGTTCAGCTGGAACCTGCTGCCTCTTTGCTGGTAGAGCTGAGACTGAGGCAGAAGAGCCTTTTTTATTCCCAACCAGGACTGCCATAGCATATTCAAGACGTGTTTTAACATCTACTCCACCATCTTAAAAGTATCCAGGATGCCTAAATCCAGTTGCCAAGGCAATGTGATCTAGGTATTCAGATTGATGGTTGAAACATTAGCTTGAAAAGAAGGATTTTCCATAGCAGAAGTAGCAGAAACATGGCATGTGGCTTTTACTCTAAAACTGCTCACTCAAATAATATGATGAATACTTTTGTTTTCCATAAAAAATGTAAGCTGAAAATATGGTGTTATTTGTGGTGGCTCCATAAGCAGGCTTGCTATGCCAGGAGGTCTAATATACTGAATATAGGTCAAGGATAAGTTAACTGAATACTTTGAATTTTTGTGATTATATTGTACTGGCACAAAGGTGGAGGTATTTTAAAAAATAATAAATGCGGAATGCAAAACAGCATGTAAAAGCCAGCATACTCCGAATGACACAAAGAACTAGGAAAAAGAAATCAAAAGAGAAGCCTAAAAGAATCAAAAGGAAAAGAAAAAGTTCATCATCTGGATTGCTCCTGATGCTGATTTACTTTGCTCCTTCTAAACTTCATTTTCCTTTGGTTCCTTCAAATTAAAGGAATATTGGTAAGGAGAAGGAAAGGGATTTTTCTATCAAGGTAAAATTATGCTTTCTGCCTTGTTCTTAAGAGCTTTTGAAATATCCCAGTGTTTCTCTGTTTTTGTTTTTTTCCTGGCTGCCTTTATCCATTGAGTTAACATTTTTAGAGTACTGCCAATGAGTCCAAGACCTCTTTCCCAAGCTGCAGATTCTAGTGTGAGCTCAGGAACGTCTAATAAGTTTTCAATATTTTTTCCTAGATGTATCATATATATTCCTATAGTATATATTCTGGTATATGTTTCCAGTATAGTATTACTATAGTATATGTTTCTGCAGACCTAGCTGCCCACCAATTGCCGTCTTAACTACAGTTTGTCTTCTTCAATACTAACATAACCCTATGCACAGTACAGAATCAAACAATTTTATCTTTTACACTTTCAGAGTTCACTACTAGTTAATAGATTTGGTGTAAAATCTAAGATTATTGTGTGTCCTCTCTCAAGGGATAAGATTCCTCTTGGCAAATTTGGGGCCAGTATTAGACTAATCCTAGTTCTGAGACTGAAAGTCCACACCATTTGAGAGGAGTAACTGTAAACCCACCCAAATAAAAATCCTCAGAAAATGTGTCACACGCAATAAATTTTGAGCTATTTCAAAACTATACCTTCAAATGAGGTTTTGCCTGCAGGATTATCATTTTTTTACCATCACTTTTGGACTCATAACAATATTATGCATTTCAAATTCCTTCCTTCCTTTCATCTTTTATTTTTGGAGACTTCATATACTAGAAATATAAACATATCTAATAACCATGCAGCAGGCAATGGCAGCAGCAGGTGCTACCACTGCTTCTTGCAGAGATGATCAGTAACATCTAAACACAAATTTTCAAATAAATAACTAGAATAAATAACCCGATAGTGAGTGTATACTGAACATTTCATTATAAGAAACAAAATAAATCATGGGTAAAACAGTGTTATTTGAAGCATTACTGTAACATTGTAAATAAATAATAAAATATATTAAAACAGCACCAGTAATACCAGCATGCCAAAAAAAGTCAAAAACAAAAACTAAATAACTCAAGAAAAGGAGAAACAAGCTAGCCCACTAATTTTATCTGTCATAAAATAGACTGAACTTGATTCTGAGAGAGAATTCTGAAGATGCTCATGCTTACTAAGATATTGCCTTTCTGAATTTAACCACAAGATAAATGACCTCATGTTACTCATGGATTCTAAAATACATTGGACATCACTCTTAGACATTGCCAGCTGTATCTAACAGACTGTAATTTAACATGCTTAGGTGGGCAGACGTTAAGAATGTTTAAAATAGCCAGTACCAGAATAGAATATTTCAATTTAAGATTGGCTAAAAATAACAACAAAATGTATTAAATTTCACTTTAACAAGCTTCTATATAAAATATTTACAGGAATAAGTTCAAGAAAATATCATTCCACCCATAAAAATCTAAACACAAGAATTTGTGCAAATGCAAGCCTCAAATAGGTGGATACAACTACCATAACTTTGTCATAAAAATATATATACTCCTCTTAAGTGTTTTCTGATTGTTGTATCCTTTTTCATCTTTGCACATGCAAAGACACATCAGTTCAGACATAAGTGACTCATCCTTAATAAAAAATGAAATAAACTTTACCATCATAATAGGACACTACCTGCTCCATTGTGATTTTCAAACTCTGAGGTGGGAGAACTGAAACTTCTAAAGTCCTGACAGCACAGTTAAGCCAGCAACGTTGCAATGGTGCATTCATCAATGTATTCTGAATGATATATGTATATTTTTTTTTTTTTTTTACCATTATCAGTTTGCTCTTCCCTTAAGCAGCTACTCCTCCTATCTTTCCTGTATCGCATACAGCTATTAAGATATCTAGACATTCTTCTGTTTTTTTCACTTTTGTTATTATGTCAAATTGACCATACTTATGTTATGATCTCTTGGGAATCTCAGCGGTTCTCATTAGACTACACTACTGTGATGGGATTGCTCACATGGCTTGGACAATTCAGTGCTCCAATTGAGAGCGCCACAATTGGAGCACCAGATTGCTTAAGTCATGGATCTTCTGTTCTCCAGGACTGTATCCCACAGGATTCTTCCAGGCAGGTTGCACAATAGACCAAAGTCTTCTTGCCTGAAGCCTAGGGCTGTGATCTGCTCTTTGCCTTGTTCCCTCCTCTTGAGATCCTGAACTCCTACATTTCATGGCCCCTACATCCAAGACTGTGCCCAGCTTTCATATTCCTTACTCCTTTTTCCTTGTTTGTAAGCATGACATCAGCAGAACATCTTGTCAGCTTTCCAGTACTAGGATACTATCATCAATCTACTCCAAAGCCTCACAATGGATTGCGCTCTGTTGCACTCAAACCAACCCATGATGGTTTGCCCTCTAATCTCAACTTGTACGCTCTCAGCTCCAACCAGAGCTCCATACCTTCCACGGTTCAATCTCCTACACTTTGATTCCTTCTCATCTTCCCTGCTAGTCCTTCTGCTGGAGATCAGGAGATCTGGTTCATTTTCAAGGATCATTTCCTCCAAGCATAAGAATGAACCCAGTAAACAGTATCAAAATATAGAAGTCTGGAAACCTTATTTTCCAGAATAAAAATGCCATTTGGCAGAAATGCCAGGAACAGATGCCTCCTGAATGGACTAGTAGTTATTTTCTTAAAGTGACAACCTACTATATAACTATGTAGATCTTAAGCCCAACATTTAAGAGTTTCAAAAACAGAAAAAAAAAAGAAGTCTCACATGATAAATTCTGGTTTAAAATATTTTCAAATTAACAGAATGGACTAAAATGTCAGGTTATATCAAATTTCTACACATGCAGCAGGCTATCTCACAATTAATCGGTAACGTAGAGTAGATAAGTCAACTAAAAGACTCAGCAAGTATTAACATTTAGGCTTTCATAGCATAGGGGTGCAGAAATTAAACGAAGTCACGGAGGGGGGAAAAAAATAGCTCTCACTGAAAATGTCTCTAGCTGTTATTGCAAAGGAAGAAAAAACTGCAGTGTCAGCCAGCTGAAATATTTCAGAAATACCCAGCAATTAATTATCAATGATAATATGTTTCAAAGATTGCATTGTTCCAAGTATCATACCAAGCTATATCTGTTGTTTGGAGCTGGCTTGACTGGTTTTGGGTATCAGCAGTAATTTTAGTAAATGTCACAGAAAACTAGGAAATAGTTTTGGGAGTAATCCTCCCAAAACACAGGTATCATAAGAAATAATTGGAATGTATCCCTGCCATGCCAACATCACTATAAGTGAATGCATAACCTAAACAACAAGTGATATTGCACACATTACAAGGTGTATAAACCTAATTTAGCTGATTGAGTTTGTGAGCAACAGAAGGGCAACTATTGCAGAATATCTAATCAAAACGCAAAAAAGGTTATCAGGAATATAAGGAGGCAGATGCAGTCAAGTGCAGGGTGGAAGTCTAGTGAGAATCATAACATAAATTAATTCATGAACACAGCAAAGGACAGCGTTTAGAGGCAGAATTTGATTTGTCCTTTAAATGACTTCATTTGTTTTTCTCCAATTTTTTGAGGATATTTTTTCCAGTCATTCATTCAGTGGTTCTGAATCATTCATTCAAGCTTCAAAACTAATAAAATAGGCGTGTAAGCACTAGGGGAAAGCTACTTCTTTAAAATTTTACTTATTTTCTTATTCTGCCATAGTAGCTCAGCTTTTATTTATTTATTTTTAAATCTGCTACATTTTTAGCATTTGACAGTGTTTTGTATTGAAACATTTGCATTCAATTGGAGAAAGAAGGTCCTGCCTAAATACAGACTGATTTTCTGTTATTTGGCAGTATTTATTTCTTTACAATTTCTCACGCCCGTTAGGGCTGCAATAGAAATCTAACCATCTTTCCTGGCTAATATAAAAAACCATGAATGTGGAGTCATACATGCTAACATCAGCAGAAAAGCCAACAAAAACAGACCTAATATAAACAACAGAGGGCTAGTTGACTGCACTTTCAATGAGTTGATTCTGATTATATTTTACCCACAATTTGTGGATTCTCTGTTGAGCGCTTATGTTCCAGTCTGCCTAACACTGCACAGATAAGAGTCTATATAATCAACCTGAATGTTTGTTTTTATCTTGCTTGTGGAGGATAATTCATTTTCAAAAGCTTGTTTTCCTATCTTCTCCTACAACCCAAGGGAAAAAATAAAGGCTAACCATTTGTACACCTGCTCCCTTAAAAATTTTAGTAATCATGTCAGTAACATGTGCTAAAAATACATCATCTAGTGGTCCTTTTTTTTTTTTTTTTCTCCTTCTCTCCTGTTTTTGATTTATTCTTAAATAAATCTAGATCAGTCATTTGTGACTGATCCATTTTCTGAATTTAAGAACAGTACACTGCGATAGTAAGAACTGGAAGTGGATTTTCCCATTAGTCTCTCAATACAGGCAATCCTCTCAGACTTGAAAGTTTGCTACACTTAGTCACAGCTCACCACTTCAGGACGCATACAAAATTATTAGTAAATAAATAATCAAAATACTATTAGTTCTGAGCTTTAAAATGTGTTTCAATTATCTATTAGAGGAATATAATTTAAGTCTACATTAACAAGCTAAAAAAATTAAAAAGTCTAAATATTTGTCAGCCTTACACAAAGATATTCATTTGTCCAAGACTGTCTACAATTGGAACATTTAAATACATTATATATATCACCATGACAAAGAACAGATCCATTGCTTGGGGAAATACAGTAAGCTGAAAATAATATCAGCTTGCCTTAATCGCTCTCAAGAGGGATGTTTCTATCTCACTTAGTGGCTTCAAAGGGAACTAACTTCTGTAGGAATGAAGTAATTTCATAGAACTTTCTAATTCTGAGCTACATACAAAGCTAACAGCAACAAAACAAAAAGCAAGGATACTCATGAGTATTTAAAAAGGCTGTGACATTAAAAATCACGTCACTGAGTATCAGCCAGCTACATCCACTTGCATTTTTATGGATGTTTTCCTTAATTTAGGCATCTGTGCATGAGTTTATGCTATTTTTCTTCTGAAACACTACATAAAATATAGTATATATTTAGAGGACAATACAGTTTTACTAGGCTAAATCAGAATCTGAATAAGTGATTTTAATATGGTTTATTACTAAAATGACGTATCAAAACATGAGCTTAAATGCATCTTAGCAGGGCTATTTCTTTTCACTGAGGTGGATGTTTGTTACAGGAGGTATTAGATTTTTTGGAATGAATTGCAATTCAGAAAAAAGCAAATTTTACTGCCTTCAGGGAAAAAGAAAAAAAAAAAAAAACGTGCATTTATTGACTGGAATGGAGTTCCTTAGTTTACTAAGGATCTTACAAAGCAAATAAAGAGATTTTTGAGGCATGACCTTAAAGATTACTACATGTTCTGTGCAAAACATTAACAGCTAATAAAAACATCGAGTCAAGTACTCAGAAGTTTCAGTTTTCTAACAATGCTTTCACCATGTCCTTGTCTAACTTTTTGCATGTTTCCTTTCACTGAATCTCAGAAGGAAGCTACCCCAAGCACCCATTCTGTAACACAGTGAAAAGCTGTGTGACATTCAGCTTCAGATCGCCTGCTAGCAAAAATTGACACAGTACTCCTGAGCCTTGACAACTAATGTTGAAAAGCAATGCCTATGAAATATTTAAGGTCATCGCACACCAAGCAGTTGCGTGACTATACAGTCTCCAAAGAGTGACTTCGACCCAGGCAACATCCAAAATGAGCCTTTCACAAACACCAGGACTAAGCAAAAACTCTTATTCTTAGGTTCAGGGGAGGAAAAAAAAAAAAACCCATAATTTACAGATATGTTCTTTGCTAGTCTTTGCTACCCAGAAGGTAAAGATGAAGACGAAAATAATTCAGGCTGACCCATTTAGCACAAAATAGCTGGGACCATGTTAGAACATGCTGCATATCCAATGTAAGTTCTTTCAAAATTTTAAAATGTCATCTGAATTCCAGTACAAAATAATTTTTCAGTGGCCTTTTCAATATCTGTCTTTTTTGCTTCTAAACTTCCTAAGTCCCGAATTTAAAATATCAAGTAGTTATTTGACAGATGAGTAGCTGCAAATCAACAAATTTTACAGTATAGCCTCTGCAAACGTTCTCCAGAAAAAAATCCTCAAAAATTCAGTTTCACACTCTGCCAAAACCTGTAAAAGAAACCATTTTGGGCTCAAATCAAAGTCTTTAGAACCAGATCTAGTGAAGCACAGGTTTTCATTCCCCTCCTCTCTAAACCCTCACCCTGTGCATCTGATCAGACTAAAAGAGCTGATACAATCCTCTAGATATTGTATGTACAAATCTCAGACATTTTCCATTTTATGGCCTGTACATACACAAACACACGCATCCATACACTTTTACCTTTTTAGTAACCAAAATCCTAATATTATAAATTGATTACTTAAAAGACTGGCCATGCGTAAATCAAGGCACCTTAACACATGGTCTCCTCAGGCTTAAAAAGAAAGACCAATAAATAAATAAACCTAGAGAATTACTTAATATTTCAGAAAGAGATAAATCTTCATTTTAACAGCCACAATGCAATGAGTAGTCAAAGCTAGGGAAGACAATATTAAGCAAGATTGGGTTTTCACTTAGTTGCACCAAACAAGCAGATGAAGCTCAGTTACCTGAATACCATTTACAGTCACCTGAAATAATTCAGCATTGGTGGGAAGACGAATGAGTGACTTACCATCCCAAGGAGACCCTGGAAATTAATTGGCCATAAGCTTAGTAATAAACAGACTATCCAAAGTGAGAAATCACAATTCCCAGGTGACTGTCTATAAGGCAGTGATTCCTCTGAGTGTTGCTTAGCAAATACCACCTTAAAAGCCAACCTGGATGACTCAGAACCAGAAACTGGATGTTTCCACAGATCAAGCTCATATAGACAGAATCATATGTATTAGCAGCTACTGACTGAGGTGATTACATGACTAGTTCATGTTACAAGCACTACTTACACTACACTGTACCTGGTATTTACCCAACAAGTAATCTCAGGAGATTCACACACACCTATTTCATAGAATACTTCTTAAAAAATATTACTATCACTCTGACTCCTGCAACTCAGGAGATAAGCAGCCTTTTCCTGTCCATTTATCCTTTTGTTTTAATTCCAAAACAAATGCTTTAATCCATGCTGCTGTTGTAAATCTGTGTTTCATCAGAATTGCCTTCAGCAAGAAGCTGAGACTATTGTTATAATGTTGAAATAAGTTTATCAGAGTCAGTAGAAAGACTAAATTTTAAAACATCCTATCTGAAATATGTTCGTGCTAAATATCATCCTCATGCTTATGCTTTTCTGTCCTGCACAGGGATTTAGCATGCAGGATGAGGACCACATTTCATGGAAAAATCTAAGTAAATCTTCTGTTCTCATGTAATTGTGTGGTATCTGATAAATACCATTTCTCTAGAAGGAAAACCAGAGATTATATGAGTAGGATGCCTATTTCTCTCTTTTCACTGCCAACAGAAAAAGGATTTGTATCTCTTAAGCACTCATAGATATGCCTAGGTACATAAGATACATATTCTTTAAGTCATTGACCTTTCCTTGCAGGGTAGCTGCATTTCACCTAAGCCTCTACAACTCTTCCTGGTGTTCTGCTCTCTTTACTATTCCTGAATCTTCTCAAATCTTCTTTTTTAGTGTCACAGAAAAGGAGAGCTTAAAGAATATCTGCAAAGTAGTATATGAGATTAAAAAAAAAAAAGTATGAAAATTAAGATATTTAGTCACTTTCTACCAAAGTAGTAGGCTAATATATATATATATATGCATATTTTTCTAAATCTTTGGACATCTTGACTCAGAATAGTATTGTCTGATTCACAAGAAAGTTAAAAATGGAAAGATACTATCACCTTTCTGGGTGAGCTGCCTGGGTGCGTACAAGCAGCTTGGTAGCATACTGAGTATGTGTTACCCACTTGTGAAAAGAAATTATGAACTAGTGAATGCAACCAGAAGTAGCAGAAAAAAAGTGTATGACCCCATGACCGAAGAGAACTAGTCCTGCTTTGCGACACAAAATGCAAGTCATTTGTTTGACAACTGACTATGCTCCAGTGGGCTGCAAAACATTGCAGGTGCCTCCACAACTCCACAGAAAAGGTAATCCTGTACTGGCAAATCTGCAGATCAAGGTAAACATTTGAAGTGAGGCTGCAGAGAAGAAATATGTATGTATTACTGAACACTCCTAGGAAAATAATGTCCAATAAAAAAAAAAAAAAAAAAAAAAAAAAAAAAATCCTTCAACACAGTAGGTGAAACAAGGTAAGTAGAGTAGGTCAAATTCTTTGCAACAAGAGGTTAAAGGATATCTAAACATTCAGTGAAGACTTCTGAAGTTGCTTCTGCTCTATTGGATATTCCAGAACAAACCATTTTTCAACTCTGACACTTCTTAGCTGGTAACTACATAACCACAACTCTTTAGAAATTCTCACTTTTTTTTTTCATGTGAATACAAGCTACCTGACAAGTATAAAAGTTTTGCTTTGAGAAACAAAAACAGCCCATCTCTTTCAGGTGTTTCTGAGTAATTTTGGTCTATATAGAACAAAAAGCTAAATATCTGTGAAAGCACTCAATTCCCATATATACCACAAAACTTGTCATGAACTTGCAGAAAGTACACATACACAAGAGGCATTTCAAAAAGCAAGAGCATTCTGCAATACCAAGTGTATTTCATTGCTTTTTTTTTTTTTTAACTTCTATTATTAAAAACATTTTAGTTAAAATGAATCAAGGTGGACTCATTTTCAGAAGCCCTTCAGAGCCTAGGCATAGACAGTACAGCTTCAACTTTATTTTTTAATATTTTTCTTATATTTTTGCATAACACTGAAGGAATACATCCTGGATATGATTTCAAATATATCTAATAGATGGAAATTCCATTTAAGTTTGTCAAATTAATTTGTCAAACTTCACATAAAGCACATGCTACTGAAATATGAAAATATCACAGTATTAAATGTCAGAAACCATTATAAAGAGTGGATACAATTTAAGTTCTCAAATCCTTCTGCATTTTCTAGAGTCAGTATCCTCTAAATATTAACAGGAACAAACATCAGCTCTCAGAAGACTGGAGCAAGATCCTAGACTACTGTCTAAAGACGGTCTCTACCACCAACAATAGAAAATTAATGCTGACATTGCTAGTTAGTTAAGGAAAGCTGCAACAAAAGCCAAATTGCCATAGTGCTTTGCCTCTGGCAGTCCTCATTTAAAAATTATATTCAGGGCAATACTGAGAAAGAGGAAAAGCGAATGGAGTATTGACCAAGATTAAATTCAGATTTCTATATCTTAGTTACTTTCTCTTGCTTTTTAATAATTTCTTCTGAGAAAGAGAAGAGAGAAAAGTACATACTCTGTCTTCACACTGTGGTCAATAGGAGCTTCTAATGTATCACTTGGCTCTTGGAGATCATTACTTAATGTGGAAAATAAAAACATGGGAATGGCGTTCATTAATGTAAGGGATAAAGAGTAGGTCAGTGTTCAAACCAACACAGCAACAACAACAGATTTTGTATTCGTGTCAGTATTGCATATTTAAACCTCAGGGAAGAACTGTCATGGTCTACTTGTCCAACTGCAAATGCTGGCCTCCTCGAGCTATGTTTTGAATAACTGTCACAGAGGAGCAAAAACTTTTCTATAGAGCCTCAAGGACTCAGACGGTTTAGTCTGTCATGCTGGTAAAAACTCTGTGGAGGTATTTTATGCGAATCACATTTTTAAAGCTTATTCCTACATGATTTTGCATAAAGATAATTTCCTTTTTACCTTGGTGTCAAAGGCCATTGCTTAATCACATATTTCAAAAACAACTTAAGCTAGCTAAAGGGGGGAAAAAAAATCAGAGGCATGACCTACAAAAAAAAATCTTAAATTTTATATTTAAAATTAAGGCTATAATTTTGAACATGAATTTAATACTATATGTAACTTAATTTTCATATAATTGACCAATTATAAAACATCTGTTGCATGCCAAGTCTCTTGAAAAGGGATCTCTAGTGAGGGGAAAACATTGAAAATAAAATTCTGACTGTTGGATACAAGATATAGATTAAATATGCATTTTAGAGCCCTGTTTTGGTTGACTAGGCAAATTAAACAGATACACATTTATGACAAAGAGTGAAAATTCACTGCTTTTTATACAAAAATTTGAGAAACTGAATACCTTTTTAGGAACACGATAAGATTTTAGAGAATAGAAACCAGAAGAACCTGGCTCTAAAGCTGCTTGTTAGACTCTTGGTCGTTTCTCTTGCAATCAGCATCAGAAGTCTCTTTCCCATACCTACTAGCCCAGAAAGCCAAGGGCTGCTCTCCCAACCTAGACACATTTCTCACCTTTAGAAAACAATCAAAAAACTGAGAGGACCAACAATAATTTCAGATTGAATACTTAAGCATTCATTCCAAGGCAGAGCCTAAATACGGTAACTTGAAAACTGAGAATGAAGATAGATACTAGACGTAGAGTGTACTACTGTATATGAATAGACCGTGAATTGATTCTCTGCTGCTTTTGGAAGAGTTTTTGAGTATCCTTTCCCTCAGGAGGCTGCTGGCACATATAATGATCTTCAGGTAAGGATTCTTCAAACATTTCCACTACCTTAAATCAGCTGTGTGTCTAACTTAGCTGCTATGAAAAAATAAATAAAAACTTTTACATCTCATGGCTTTTCAAAAGAGAATTTTCATTTAACCTCATAAAGATATCTTTTATGCTCAATTTTATCATGCAAAATTTATAAAAACATTCAAATGTGATATGTAAAATGAGAGTCCAGTACCCCCTTCTACTATTGCAACGGGAAGGGGGAACCGCTCAGATACCTCTTTTCACATGCCACATAGTCTAAGATACATTGCCATAGAAACAGTTTGCTTTTCGTGGTTGGTAACATTAATTGCTATCGCCCAGAACATTTTTCATGATGCCTGAAACAGTTTTCTGCAAAATAAAAGTATTTTCATATCTTGAAACATTCTGCTAGTGTTGTTGACAATGATATTTATTCTTTAAACATAATCTTGAGCCTATCACTTGACTGCTTTAAGAATTAATTATCTTTGTCAAGAGTAGATATGACAGAGAAAGTTCAAGAGCTGTCCAGAGCATATATCTTTTTCCCTGCTCACATGTATGAAGGGTATCTCTACATAGATCCATAAAAGGGTTTTCAAAGTAACATTTCAGTTGTTTTTGACACAAATACTTGAAACACTGCTTTTCGCAACAGAAGTACAGATAACATTTTTGGCAAGATATTTTTCTCTGCTGCAGTCAGTGATTAGTAACCACCAGTTTATCTCCTTAAGCACAACTTCACCCCCTGATGTACCTACTTGCTAGTGATCTGATTCATTCCATACCGATTCCAAGCCCATCACAATAGTAATGCACAGATTAATCTCACTTGCATTAATCCTCAAGCCCTATCGTATCTACCACTTTTCCTTTCTCTTTTGCAGTTTCACTCTACTTTGCTGATTCTGCTTTCAGTGGCATCTGCCTACACATTGCCTGTAAATATCATCTGCTCAGGAATCATCCAGCAACAGCCTCTCTCATCTATACTTAGGGATACCTGTGACAGATTGCATATTTAAAAAAAAGAAAATGAAATTGTTTTTATTGCTGCAAATAACCAAGATGCACAAAAACAGAACGGTAAACAGAAAGTAATGTTTGGCAAACTATAATAATACATATATACAGATGCTCAGTTACAAATAAAATTTTTATTTAGCTATATATATATATATTTTTTTTTTTACAGACTATATACAATCTTCACCAGAATGTTATATACCAAACTGCTTGCAAACTGACCATTGCCTCCTGTGGCTGCCTCAGCATATCAACTGCTCATTCACTGAGTTCTGCTTCACTTGTCCTAAGCCAGGCAGGAAACTCTTAAGACAGTCAACATAGAAGTGATCAACTGTTCTTGGCCTTCATTCAGTCATTTTTCAAAGGGCCTGTCAACTGCCACTGCCAAGTGTTCATGCAGATGTATGCAGAGGCATAGGGTCCTCAAGCTCACACTGGTAAGGGTCTAGTAAAATACTTGGGTCTTCTTGTCCCATAGTGTAGCTGGCCTCTGACCTCATTTACAAAATGAAATGACCAGCTGATGAGTTAGGACAGATTCTGGTCTCCTCAGTCTCTCTACACACACACACACACAAACACACACACACACACATTTCCTCCATAATAACAGCGCTTTCTTGTGTGGAAGTCACTGCAATCACCGTTCACAGTTAACGCTGAAGAAGGTAAAACAAGCATTTTACTCCCAGCATTGTGCTGCCTGTATTGACCAGTGGGTCAGTTGAAAAACAACAGTATTCTGAACAAAACAATACATTGAAAATCAGCAAGCCAAAACACCAACCATGTGTTTGCTCCCAGGTTCTTCTCTAGAGCTTTTGAGATCTTTGCATAAGCTACACATCAAAAAGAAGTCCAAAATGGATGACCTTATTATATTACCAGGCAAAATGGGAAAATATAACAGGTATAAGAAGCATGTGGCAGAAAGTATGATAAACGTGTAAACAAGAAACATAATCAGTATAAAAATGCACATATAATTTGGGAAGTACTTTGCAATCACGTGAAAAGGTATAGAGGGACCTGCATAAGACTTCACTACTACTGGACCACACAAAGTTGTTATTTGTGCTAATAGTAATCTCAAGTCTGTGCTTACAGACAGACAGACAAATTACTAAGCAAGCAGGATCCCAAGAGAATGAGAGAGACAGATTCTGGTGCAAAGAACGCTTATAGTGAGGATGCAAGGGCTTAATGCCTCAATAGCAAAGAATGGTCTGAATCAAAGGATAAATAGAATTCAGAGGGAAAAAGCAGACAACTAACTGTATTTACTGGTTATAACTGCAGGCCTTTCATTTCATGGGGGAAACACCTTTAAAATGTGCTACTTGTACCTGCAATATAACAAAGATAAAAGCTAGAAATATTTTAAAGTACATGTATGTATATGGAGATTAACATACTTCACATGATAGAAAAAGTAAACTGAATTTTTAAAATATGTGCCTTTTGTTGCTCCAAGCCTAAATGGAATATTTTACTGTTATTTCACTGGGACTTCTGACTGGATGATTTGAAATCATAAGATATGAAACAAGCAGATGTCAAAATGGAAGACATGGAAGAATTGGAAGAATTCTCTCTGAGAATTACCAGCTTTTCTAAAAATCAGCTAACCTCAATCCAATCTCACAGATTTTACAACTCAAGTAATCTTTCATTCAGAAATCAAATTCTGATGAACTTCTTGTTTTTGAATATTTTGAATATTCAAGTCTTATCTCTTTTCAGCCAGTGAAAAGATAACCAAATATGAAAACATTATCCATTGAATACCTTCAGTTTAAGCACTTCATACACTGAAGCAAAGAGAACCAGCTGCAACAGTCTTGCAGTGTACATTAATAGGCAACACACTTGGACAAAACACTCACCTAGAGTGCCTGGGGGAGTATGAAACAAATATATTATTTATACATTCATTTGGTGCATTATCTTGCAAAGGCTTCTTAGACAGCTGTTAATCCTGCAGAGTCCAAACCTCTGAGACCAAATATTTACTCATCTTTGAAGTCTGCATTACTTTCTGTTTGCTGATATGGTAAATATATCCTCCAGGGACTGGAGAAACACATTCACTATGGGCAATTTTAGAAAAAGTATTTAAAATATGAGCAAATTTTTCTTATTCAAAGCAGTGACTTATTTGCTGTTGTCTTTTGCTTTAAGAAGGAATTCATTTGTCTGCTTCAAAGTTAGTAATATTTCTACTAAGCAGGGGGTAGTTTTATTGCAAGTATGAAGTACAAAAGGTACAAACTTTGAGTTGCTCTGTGACATTCATACGCATATTAACAACAAGAGGAAGGTCAGGGAGAATGTGGGTCCACTAGTGAACAGGGTGGGTACCCTGGTTACGGAAAACACGGACAAAGCAGAGCTGCTGAATGCCGCCTTTGCTTCGGTGTTTGTCAGGGGCAGCCCTCTAGAATCCCAGACCCTAGGGACACAAGAAGTGAGCTGGAGAGAGGAAGGCTTGCCCTGGGTGGAGGAAGAGTCATCTCTGAAGAGTGGATGTCATCTATCTGGACTTCAGCAAGGCTTTTGACACCGTCCCTCACAGCATCCTTGTGGGCAAGCTCCAAAGGTGTGGGATAGATGAGTGGACGGGGAGGTGGATTAGGAATTGGCTCAGTGGCAGGGTGCAGAGAGTGGTAGTTAGTGGCGCAGAGTCCAGTTGGAGACCTGTAGTTAGCAGTGTCCCCCAGGGGTCGGTCCTCGGTCCGGTCCTGTTCAACTTATTCACGACCTGGATGAAGGGCTGGAGTGCTCCCTCAGCAAGTTTGCTGATGATACCAAACTGGGAGGAGTAGCTGATAGCCCTGAGGGCTGTGCTGCCATCCA
>VZSG01000375.1:488107-502330 GCA_013398315.1 Nothoprocta pentlandii | reverse complement strand
GCCCTATGAGCAAAGGCTGAGGGAGCTGGGCCTGTTCAGCCTGGAGAAGAGAAGGCTGAGGGGGGACCTGATCAGTGTCTATAAATACCTCAAGGGAGGGAGTGAGGAGGAGGGGCCGGCCTCTTTTCAGTGGTGGCCAGCGATAGGACTAGAGGAAACGGCCACAAGCTGAGGCACCAAAAGTTCCTCAGGAACTTGAGAAAACACTTCTTTCCTGTGAGGGTGACAGAGCCCTGGAACAGACTGCCCAGGGAGGCTGTGGAGTCTCCTTCTCTGGAGATCTTTAAAACCCGCTTGGATGCAGCCGTGTGCCACGTGCTCTAGGTGACCCTGCATGAGCAGGGGGGTTGGACTAGATGACCTCTGAGGTCCCTTCCTACCTTAAGCATTCTATGATTCTATGATATTATCATCATCCTTGCTCAAGCAGAATTACCCAGTATAAGGATGATGCTACTACTTACTAAATGCACAAAATATTTCTCTCTTCTGTTGTCATTTATAGAAATGGCAAAATTTCAACATGTCTGTATGTCATTTGCGATATGTCAACATCTATTTCTTAGCCTAATTGGAGTTTTTAGCATATTCTTAGCATATTACTCTGCTATTTGTCTCAGATTTTTATGCTTAAATTTGCTTTATTCTTTGAAAGCAAGATAGATTTCCACTGATAACACTATATTTGGTCACTGTTTGTTGCAAGATAATAATAATAATAATGGCAACAGTGACAATTCTGGTCTACTGACCATTAATATTCACTTACAGGAATGAAATACCAAATCAGAGATTTTCATACTTTATGATAAATTTCCATTTAGCATTATTGGAAATACATATTATGAAGGTCAAAGTTAGAAAGGCAAAGGTAAAAACATTTCAGCAACTAATAGAGTCAGATTACTGAAAAAAGGAGAGTAACAGCTAGAAGGAACTCAAATTTTAATAGGCTTTTGAATAACTTTCACAAGGCTACAAAATTTACTGAGACTCAAAAAAAAAAAGGCAAGAGAAATGGTTTCTATACCGCTACAATAAATAGTATTTAGTACAAAGAGATCAGAGATTGGAAAACTGATTATGAATTCATTTCATACCCACATTCACTAACAGAAAGTACACAAAGAAAAATCTATAGAAAGATAATGACTGAAGAGGTACAATCACCTCTTGCCGAGTTGTTTAACAATGACCTGTCAAGTTACCAGTTTAGACAAGGCAACTTTGAAAAAAACACATGTTTCTCAATGACCTTCCATCCTGGAAGAATGATTCTCAGAAAACACCACAAAACTGAAAATAAGCAAAGCACAAAAATATAACTGAATATATTTAAGGTTTAATGGTTTATAAATGAATAGCCTGTTTACTCTGATACAACTTCAACAGCGTCTTGTAATTCTATTAAAAAAAAAGTCTTTTTATTCTTTTTCACCATAATGTTCAAATAGCATAGCCTAGGAGGAATATTGTATGTCACTAGTAAAACACACAGAATGTATTTAAGTACACACACACACACACACACACACATATATATATATAAAGAATAGAAGCTATTTTTTATGGCATTGCTAGTTCATTGAATTGCAATTGAATTACACTCTGCAAAGTTTTGCTCAATAATTACTACATCCTTCTCATAGCCTCAAAAAATAGACTGCTCACGTTCATGGATATCCCACTAACTGTCTATCGTGGTTTAAAAAAAAAGCATGTATTTAAACAAAGCAAACACCTTTGAATTAGACAATCCTAGAGTGATAAAAGAAATAGTAAAATGGCAAGAAGTTCTAGGACTACTTCCAAAATTTTGTTCTGGGAACCATATTTTTGTACTTTTTAGTCCTTTTTTCTTTCATAGAGCTATTTTTAATGACTAACAAATCTCTCATATGCATCATCATTGAAAGGGAGTTGTAAGCAAAAATATTTCTTTCTTATCTTTGTTGTAGAGGGAAATAAAGAAAGGCAGAAAATTTAGTTCTTACCAGAATCTACCACCCACTTTTGTCATAAGAAAAACTAGATCAGCATAGGTTGCTTTATTATGTAGGTGCTAGGACATAAATTACCCCAAATTTGACTTTAATAAAATATTCATGCTGCTTTGTATGGGTGGGGAAATAGAACTTTCCACTGTGCACGTGAATATTTTCCAAATTTAGATTAGCACAGAAGTCTTCTTTAAAAAATGGTAATCCTGAAATTAGTGTACAGAGGAACATATGAAGTTTTAACCAAAAGGTTTTTTTTGTTTCTCTCAATAGCACTGAAGAAATTGTTGGACCTCAAGATCACATTTTATGATCTTTGATGATATACGATCTTTTTATGATATGTGAGCTTGATCACATATTGATGTGCAAATTTTCTAAACAGAAAATAGTTTGCAGCTGAGTGAAGTAAGATTGATTCTAACTTGTATAATATCAATTTTGCTTTTACAATTTACTGTCTCTCTAAGGGACAGTTTCATTTCAGTACATTTATGTCAGTGACTTACAAATTGAGACTTAGCTGGCCCATGGAGATTAACATAAACATTTTATCTAGTTTACACTTATTCTCCCAATACTTCTCCATGATACTGACCATCAGGAGAACAAGCCATGATCTCAAAATTTCACATTAATAGGTGCCTTACTTTCACCAGCTTCTCAACACAGTGAATTATCTAACTTTATTATTAACTTGGTTAAGCTTTATCCACTGCTTTATCATCTTCAAACCAGAAAAGATGACAAACTAGGGTGTCTACATATAAAATAATTTTTGGAAGAGAGCACTGTAAACTGAAGCAGGGGCTGGAGAAGAGGACAAGGCAGAAGTGGAATTGAGACTGATTTGGGCTAAGGGCAGGTTCAGAACTGATCAACACCTTCAAAAAAGGCCTAGGCCAGGTCTTGTTCTCAACTGCTTGCATAACTTGGGAACACAGCTGCCCTGTTGGGGCCTGACTTGGAAATCCACAGTACTTGCATCACTAATTTGTATCACAAGAAGAAAAAAAAAAAAAAAACCAAAAAACAGGCAAGCTAGCGATGTGAAGAATGTTGTTCAGAGGATCAACAATTTTTGTAGCAACAAAAACTTAAGTCAATCGCACAAGGATCAACCGGAGAACTCCACAGTGAAGGCCAAGCCCTTGCTATTTGTAAAACTGAATGGCACAGATAACAGTATGTAGCTCCTTTAAACTAACACGCAGAGGAGAAAGCAAAACAAAAAGACACACAGATGGACAAAAGTAGCTGGAAAGGTCATATTGACTAAAAACATGGTTGTGTCATATAGTATCAAAATCATGACAGAACCAGTAACTGTCAAGTCAAATCAAGTCACAGGACATCTACAGCGTGAGGCCCTATGTGCAACAGCACTGCCGACCAGATGCTTCAGAAGATTTTCAAATACTTGCCCAGAGAAACCTGTGCAATATACTCACAGTAGGAACTTCTTCCTTCTTTCCAGATTATAGTCACCACTAGTTATTTTAAATTCAATATCAGCCATTCAAGCTTATAGTAACCAATATCTAATGAGAGCATAGCTTAAAAATTTACATTCTGCAGTTCAGAAGTGCAACTGTCCTTTCCCAGCCTTCGCCTTCTAAATGGATTGCCAACAACGCCCTTCTGTGAGCTGCAAGACATCATCTCAACTGAATCCTCTTATCTGAACAGGAAAAGAAACAAACAAAACCACACCTACACACCCCTCAAGTGTCCACTGAGCTTGATGCATATGGAAGGCTGCATGGATCCATCTCATTTAAAAATTGAGTCCCTACTACAAGTTAGTCAAATAGTGGAGAAAGACTGGAATTTCTCAGTTCGTTGATTCTTCACAGTCTAATGACATTCTTTCTGGTAAATTGACCTTTTGTGCTTCTCTCCTCCAACTAAAGAGCGACTAAAACACAGGTTTTGATAAGACGCTTAATGCACTGATGGTTAAAGTCAGGGCAAAGAATTTTTACTTACAGTATTCATAGATAAAACATGGGTGCAGAGAGTAGCTGAGTGTAAAAGTGAAATTTTCAGGTGGTGTGGAATTTGTGAAAAATAACCAACCCATAAAAGGTATGGAAATAATTGCAGGAAAACACATACAAGTAAAGTTTAATAATTCAGTCTTCAGGTTCAAATAAAATGGACCTCTCTTCAGAAGAAAACAAAAATCTAAGGCAACATATAAAAACAAATTCCTTAAACTATATTATTTACATGTTTAGATTTGAAGTTTGCCATGAGATCATGACAGTAAAAACTTCATCTTTTACTGAATTTATTTCCAATATTAAATACTTGGCAGCAGGTGTAGCACAGGTACAGTGTTTTTTAAAAAGGTATTTACAGTGAACTGTCTCTAAGATAGGTTATTTACACAGATGAGAAAACCACAGGCATTTCCAGACAGTTTATACTGTCATACTGAATTCACTTCCTCAGGGCAACACTGTTCCATGTAATTTTATTACAAGTTACCACTGTGTTAGTGTGTATATAAAAAATAGCATAGAACTAGAGAAGTACAATAGCAACTACATTTCTGTACACCTATAAGAATACCTGTTTTTTTTTTTTCAATAATAGCTCTCTCAGTCATACTGGTCTCTTCATCTTTGGTATAAAAGATGATTTCTAAATAAGAATACTGCCTATACAATGAAGAAACACTATGCACATTATCAAAAAAGCTTGGGGAATCCACATCTCTCCTAGAAAGGTATTTAAAATTTACAGTGCCACAGATTTTAGTATCCTGTTCCTCATGAAAACATGCTGCCTTTCTGCAGGGTACATATAAGGTTCCATCATTAATAATAAGCTTGTCATTGCAATGCTAGGGCATAAAGTATTTGAGTAGCTGCAGTGGGTAGATCTAATTTCACTCCTGCTCATCACCACTTGAAAAGTCTCTGTGGGACAAGGTCATGGTCTCAGCGAACCTGATGCAGCATGAAAGCCTCCTCTTCCAAACTGGGCATCAAATCTCACCCTCTAAGAGCCTGACAAGAGCAGCATGGGCCCCCATGACCAAAATGTGTAATTACCTCCCCTTTCACAAGGTTTACAGACCAGCAACCTACAGCTCCTTTCAAACGTCAAGGCATTTGAAAGCAGTTTAATCAAATGCAGTTAGGTACTTTATATTTTTTTAAGATATAAAGCATACTGATGAGATTAATCAATCAACTGTCATGCTAGGAGTAGCTAGTCTGCGGCTCAGTGGATTTTTTTTTAATTAGTAGATCAAATAATTGCTTTTAAGAGTCTTAACTAAACTCAAGTCCTTAACTAAACTCAATCCTACTTTAAGACCACACCTATCCTCAAAAAGAACACTGTCAAATGTCCATGCTGAGACTTGGGGTCTTCTCAGAATATGGCAAGAAAGCCAAGCCAAAAAGCAGCAAAACTTAAAATAGCTGAATTCTTATCATAGAAGAAAGCAGATACATCTTTTTGGCATCACCAGCTATCCACAGTCAGCCTTCTCACTTTATTCCCTGAATTCCAGCTGCCAAGTGTAATCCCAAGTATTCCTGAAACAACCGCAGCTTCTTCAGCTGCCTCCAATTCTGTGCTATTCCCAGCACCAATTACTTTTGTCCTCTAACACAGGAGAGGGGCAGGAGGGCAAACCGAGAAGGACTTCTGGCCTGATAGAAAACTGGCCAAAGAAAACCTCGCAAAGATGAAAGTTTCTCAATTTCTGAGTTTCTCTGAGTTTCTCAAGTTTTCTCAATTTCTAGAGAAAAGAGAGAGCTAGAAAGCAGTCTGGGTTTGACTCTTCAGTTTCGATACTAGCAGTACTAGCTAAACTCCTGAGAATTACTAACAGCAAAGACAGTAATAAAACACTTGGAATCCTTTATCTTTCCTTATTCAAATACAGCAAGATACACAGGTAACCTTTTTTCCAAGAGAAGCTGTTTGCATTTGCCCAATAGAGATTTTGAAATAATAAGATTGGTATGCAGAGCAGAACAGAGTAGCAGATTGTTCACAATCAATCATGTTCGAGAGAGACAAAATTTGCATCCAAATTATTATTTAGGAATAACAAACCACATTAATTGACGAACTATTACCGCTGAACTGACAAAACATATTACAGTATGCAAATGTTTTCAAGCTGCGTTAAGACAAAAGTCTGAATCACAAACTAATGATTCTCTTGGTAAGTGAAGTGAATACCAGGTTCTTTGGGGTACCAGCTGTATCCCCAAAGGAGTATAGAGTATCAGCCCATAGCATCTAACTGTATAGGAAGTCATACAGATTCAATTTGATCTTGAAGCAACCCAGGATTAAATATAGCATCCTAATATTTCATCTGCAAGAAGAAAATGGAGAGACCAAGTCTGCTAAAACCCATGAAGAAATATTCCCAGGGTTATTTTCTTCCTATACTTTCACATTACTCCACAAGGAATAATGATTGACATCTATATCTCAGAAAACCATACTGATAATAAGGAGCCAAGTGTCCACTAGTCTCTCCAGTAGATTTTATGCCTTTAGTCCCCAGAGGACACTACCACATAGGCAGAGGCACATGAATGTAATAGTGCTGATTGTGGGGGTTAAGGAAGTTGCTATTTTCTATTTACTTCAGTCTAAAACACAGTGATGTAAATAATCTTTAGTAATTTTTTAAATTACTGTCATTGTTTTGATGTGGCTGTCCTAGCGCAGAAATAACCTCTACTGAATTCCTCTCTTCCCTTGCCTCTTTGCATAAGTTGTTGGCACAAACTCACTCTCTTTTCGGGGGGTAGATTCCACACCAAGTGGTAACCACGAGCCCACAAAGCCAGCTGACAGCAAACGCCCCCAAAAATCACAGCTGGACACCAGCAGGAGTGGGCTCACATCCACCTACAAATAGTAACAGTCTATACCATCTTCTCGGATAAAATAAGTGAAACTAGCAAGGGCTGTAACATCAAATGTTGCCTTGAAAATTATGATCTTCAGATTTAATCCATTATGAACAACAGCTGGGGATTAACACTTACCCATCACAACTGCCAGATTTCAAAACAAGGAATTTATAAACCTATATTTAAATCTTCTTCTCTATTCTTCCAAATCAAGCTCCTTACATTGTCCAGGAAACTTAAATAGTAATCTGTTTTTTTTTCCTCCTTTCTCAAATCAATTTTCTTCTTCACATGTATTGAAAGACACTAAAATTTCACCACCACCACCACTCCCCCTCCATTTAGGGAAACTAAACCCAAGCAGACCCCTATGCATACAAAATGTAAGCCTCTTCTTGAGCTTGGACTCTGTCAAGGGTTTTGTTTTTAAAGTCAGAAGTGCCTTAGTGAACTACTCGGAATCGCTTTCTAAGCAACCGACAACTGACAGACATTATTTATTATCAGTTTTTCAAATAGTCTTTTATTTGCTGATATTATGCTGACACTTTCTTACTAATCACAGCTAAACATTTCAGTCTGTTCCTCTAAACAGACTTTCTCCAGACATATAAAATTACACTCCAGATAACATAACTGTGATACTAAAAACTTACAATGATTTTAAATCATAAGTTCCTGGCAGAGCATAACTATTTATCAGTCACATTATTACAGTATTAATTTTACTCTAGTGACAAAGTGTCAGTTCAGTTAACTGATGGCAAAAAAATGAAAATTGTAAGGATCTCTTCAACTTCTTATCATGAATCAACCTTAATAGAAAATTAAATATTCAACTAGTATTCAATTGTCCAAGCAAAATACATTACACTTGACAGCAACGCAAGTGAACTCAGACAAAAGATAGTTTAAATAATGGACTGTTTTAAGATAGGAGGCCTATGCCCAACAACATACTCCTTGCATAAATACAGTAAGGAGGCAGCATCTGTCAAATTCAGATCAAATTCAGAATTAGTAAAAAGCTATGGAAGAGCCTTTCCCTCTCTAAACTTTTCAGATTTTGATTTCATTTGGAAGGCATCTAAAAACACTCCCATTTTTCTCAAGTCTGCAGCTCCTTCTGTAACATTTAAAACCCAAGATTCACTGCTGGTCTCCTGGTCGCACTCCACCTGTATCAACTCCCACTAGTGCAACCTTTAGTACTCCAGATTTGTAGAAGGAGACAAAAGGGAAAAATAGCACCTATTCTATCACTAAGACATGTACTTAAATCTTTCTCCTTTTTTTTCTGTGAAAAATTTTCTATGCAGCCAAAAATCAATAAATGTGTTCTTACTTTACACATTAATAAACACCTGTGTTTATTACACATGACTCCATTACTATGCTCTTTTTCGCTTATGGTCATTTTGCAGTATAGAATCATAATGGTTGGAAAAAACCCTTTAAGATCATACTTCTTCCATCACACTAACAAACTTGTAATCACCCTTCAAATTAAATTTTAGCAAACACTAATACATTTACAACACCATGGGGAGTTATCATCACATACAGGATGGATTTTTAGCTTAAAGCCGGGGATGTAGTCCATTGTATATTTTTTTCCCCTGTATATAACAGGTATTTTCCTTTTCTGTACTGGCAGACACATTAAATTTGTGACCAAAAGAGAGAGGACAGAGCAGCAGAATGAGCTCTGAGCACTTTGATAGGAGTTGTGTTCTTATAAAGAAGATCCTTGTGTCATTTTTACCCTCACCACTGGACAACACAGTGTCTATATCATTTTCCTGGTAGTTTGCTGGTCTGGAGAGATGTGAATTGGGAACAGGGAGGGAAGTCAATAAAAGTTGCAAAGATTTCACTGCAGACCTACCCAAAGGGCATCACTGTAACCCAGATGGGAGCTATGCCCATAAACAGTTATACAAGAGCCCCACTCATGGGAGCATCCACCAAATCCAATCTTTGATATGCTTCTCTAATAAAATATAATTTCTTAAATAATCAGTTTTAGAGTTTAGCAGCTGCTATAGTTTCAGTATTAAGCCTTGTATAAGCAAAAGTATTGGCCTGTATAAGACTGCTAAGCAAGTCTGTTAAGCACATTCAGTGATATTAGCATAATTACCAGCTATAGCCCCTTTCCTGCAAACAGCTGCAGATAATACTTTTAGACATTGCTCAAACACAACAGGGTAAAGTTATTCACACTGGTCAGTAGTGTCAGGATGAAGATGCTTATTTTCTCCCATATCTGAACATGAGGGGATGATACAATTTGAATATAGCATCATAGAACCAGAAAAGAAATTTAATAGTTACACAAAACACTTATTTTACTAGTACAATAAAAATAATTTGAGCACCAGTTGAAAAATTCTAACTACTCAAATACTCCTTATTATCTGATCAATTATTTAAACACTTACACGTTCTAAAATTAAATACACAAATACTTGTTCCATTAAATGAGATCATTTGAAATAAACAGATTATAAAAGACAACGAGCAAGTGCCTTACATGCTACTTAACTTTCTGCAAAAATCTGCGAGATGCCATTTTTCTGCTAAGGCTTCCTGGGAAGAGTGTTGAAAAATAACTGCTGGAAAGCTATAGAGTATCTGAAGATGAATATACAAAGCTCAATATGTTAATGCACTCATTAAAAAAGTGCCTTCACAAGGAAGATACTTTGATCTAGAGGATGAGAAATGGAAATAAAAGTCCACAGATTTTCCTTTCTTTCTTTTAGACTTTGAAAGGAGAATGAATATCTATGATAATAGAAGACCATTGTTACAGACCCTGCCATGTTCCACTAAGACTCCAAAAAGCTTTGATTATTTTGTTTCATGTAAGCCTTAGAAGATATCAGTAGATGAATAAAGCAAAGCAATAAGCTATAGTACAACAATTTGTTGCATAAAACATAAGGGCAGAAAACTATCTTCTAAGTTCCTCTACCTCTTTTATTTTTGCACTGGTTAAGAGAATTAGTCAAATCACAATTGAAAAGCTTTGTCATCTCAATGACATAGAAATTATAGCACATAATGAAGGCTGATCCGCACTTGCCAAATGAGAGAGCATAAATAAGGGAACTTTTTTTTTTTGAATCTTCATCTATGAAAATAATGTGGCACATGTGAACAAGAAGAGACTTCCAGCACATGCTTTTCACACTTGTCTATGCCTTTGTAAGCACACTTGCAAATCCTCATTTTAACTCTTCTGGGAGGTATTGGAAAAGCAAAGTCAAATTCTGTAAAAATCCCTTAAGACATTTTCATCTACAAATGAACCACAGGGGATTTAACCAAATAGGTTCAGTTGTCATTGTTGACTCTACTGTCAAATAAGAGGAGGCTTATTTGGTGAAGTAACTGACTTTGCCCTAAGCAAGAGTAAAGAATGGACATCAGAAAGGGGTTTATTGTATGTACTTTTAAACAACATTGCTATTCATAAGAATAGATCCTTAATAACATGAATGCTTTATAAACTGTTTAATCTAAAGTTAAAAATATTACTTATATATAATACCAAACGATTTGCAAATGTTACACAGACTTTAAAAAAATATAATAGGAAAGAGATTCAGGCTGTAATGAATTCTTTTTGTTCACCAAACGTTAGACAAAAGAGGAAGATCAGAAATCACAAAAGCTTATGCAGTAATTAACTAATCATGCAAATTATCCTCAAACATGTTAAGTCCCAAATATTTTGCATTTAATAAGTGAACAAAAGTATAAAGGAGTCAAGATTTTACTCACTTAAGAAATACTGCAGCACCTAGTGAAATGCACCTTTAAAGCCTGCTAGATAAGAATTTGAGTTATTCTCTACAAGCACAGATTATAGTAATTTTGTTGTAGGGGAGCAGATACTGAATAACAAATAATAAAAAATGAAATCTGTATAGAATATTTAACTAATGCAGGAGCTTTAAAGTGCTCAGAAGAATAGAGAATTCACACTATCTTGTATAATCTCCCACAAAAAAAGACAAATAACTTGATCTATTTCTGTCAAGGTTTCAACCTACGAAGAATTACAAAGCTTATCACTAATGTTATGTTTGTCATCATCTCCATCTTTATAGGAAGGAATGTAAAGACCACATCTTCCTCATTTTTTCAAATTTTTCAGAATAGCAACTTGCCTCCAGACAGGGATTTCTTTCTTGCTTTTGATCTCTTAGACACTCCGACAGACTGTAAACGAGAACTCTGTTTACAGGAAAGTAACAAAAAGAAAGAAACATCTAGTAGAAACATTAGATATATCTATTAGGTTCACTTTAGTTTTTGATATTAATAATGGAAACTGCTTTTTACAAGACATATCAAAAGTCTCCATTCTCAGAACAGTACTCTTTTCAAAAAGAGGATCAGCAAACAACTTTGGAAAGCTCAGATGTTGGCTTTCTTCTTCAGTGACATCTCGAGCAGCTTTATCAGAAATTCTTATTTTTCTTTAGTGTGGCATTTTGAAACTTTAGGCTGTTGAGATGACACTTTGTTTTAAAGATTGGAAAAAATAATTGTTCTAATACTAACCTCTCATTAGTAAATGCTGGTGTCACTGGGTCTAGAAGGAAATATCAAGTTTCCCAGTAAGGTTTTAATAATTTCAGCATTAAGGAGCAAGGAAAGAGCAACAGCAAGCTAACCAAAATGAGAGAAAGAAGAAAGCGTGTGTGTGCATCAGGAGCAGCACTCTAACCAGCTAAAACTGGCTTAAAACGATACCTACACTTTGCTTTAAAAACTATCAGTTTTAAAATTTCTCTGAAAGTATATGTATCTTTGTAAACTACTAGTTTAACGTCACATTAATATTGCATTGAATATTCAGTTTTCCTATGTTTGCACTGTTACAAAGTTTAGATTCATGTTATTTAACCAATAACCTTTAGAGCTATTTCTGCTGTCTACCTAGACAAAATTGCTAAGAGCTCTATTACTAATTTTGGTTGAAGTACAGTAAGATCAAGCTCTTGAAGAGTGAATGGAGCAATATTTTTCTTTAATAGCTGTACCGAAGGCATTAAATTTTCCTCAAGCAGAACTAAGCACCACCATCAATATTACGAACTATAGAGCTGCAGAGCTATATTTTCACCCATTTAACCCCTTTCATCTCTTAAAGATATTATGTATTCCATCCACCGCCACAAAATTAGCCAATACAAACATCTTTACAGCTAGAGCAAATCTGTTTTCTGCACTTTAAGCATCATATAATTTTACCAAATTTGTTGCAGCTGGAAAAAACAGATGCCAGAAGTGCTTAAGTAATTTTATAAATATTAGCAAGCTTTCCTAGGCAGATTAGACCACCCAAAGTCTACAGGCAAGAGATGTGTATTTACTCACACACTCTTTGCTTCATCCACCTGAGCTATGGAGAAGAGAGGAGGTTTCCTCCTAGCAGGGACTCAGCAGCACGCTGTGCAGGGCCACAGCAATAGCAGAGGGGCCAACCGAAGCCCAGTGCCTTCTCAGAACTGCATTTCAGCAGTGGACTGGACCTTTTCCACAGGTCATACAGCTTTCATTTTACCCATGTAGTATGAAAAAAATGAACTTACAGTATTATGCTCCATCCTGGTGTTTCTACTGACTCTGTACTGACATATAATTAGAAGAACAATTTTCTAGTGAATTACTAATGCAGGAAGAGACTCAAGGGGGATGTCAGACATTGCTTCTGAAAGTAATATCCAAAGACCTTATTAGCATCTAGAAAACATATTGTTTTAGCTATTCAGGAATAGGACAGTTGTATAGATAAGTCACTCAAACAGTTTTAGCCAACTACTTATTCTAATTTCACTTTTTAGAGATGCTTAAATACTTTGCTGGTCTCACACCTGTCAGCTAGGTGCTAGGTGCATGTTATTTCACTGCTACAGTGTCTAACATTCAGACCATATATTCGAGGGCTGCCAGATTTAAAAACACAAGTGCACTTTAGAATGCAAGAATATTGGAATGTAAATGTTTATTGCATCCTTAACAAAAGTCCTATTTTAACTGTTTCCTTACTGCCACAGCTTTCTTCTCACATTTTTCTTCCTCTACTAGAAAAACAAGTTTCACAAAGCAGCTGGTTGACTGTCTAGAGTAATCTCGAGCCCATTAAACTTCAGTTTACTCTGTTATTCTGTACTAAACAGATGGACTTTGTCTAAGGCTTTCTTAAAAAGAAAACAAAAAGAAAGAAAGAAACAAACAAACAAAAAACCCCCACAGATAAAATGCCACAAACCTATGAATCCATACTTTTGGAAAAACAAAGAAAAAAAGAATACTTAGCTTCCACTGAAAAAAACATAGATTTAAATGTAAAAATACATCAATAGAATAAAATTTTCAAAAAGAATGAATTTCTTCTGTGTTTGTTACCATGTTGTTATTATAGTGATATAATACCATTTTCACTCTTTTTCACTTTTATTGCATTCATACTTTTTTCCTTAAATCAAAAACAAAACAAGAAGATAAACATATGCAGAACTAAAGCATCCAGAAAGAAATGACACAGAAATTCTCTAACACAGAGTAAACACTACAATAATTTCCTTAATCCTGGACATAACAGATTTTTAATTCTTGTTTTCAGCTAACCAAAGTGAGAAAGGTTCATGTTGGCAGGAGGTGGGCAACTGCATTCACAATAGTTCAAGGTCAAAGGCTGCAAAAAATAGAATTTTTATGGAATAGAAAAAAAAATTTTTCCACTTGGCTGCAGTTAATGTCTTAGTCACTGTCCATTACTCGTTCACAATATAGATTTTCTATACTTTCTGTAAAAGCCAATGCCAAAATCAAGTAACAAGTGAAACCAATGAAAAATTCAACAATAACAAAATAATAATAAAAACAGAAATATTTTCTAAAACCTGTCTAAAAAATGTCAAGGTAATCAAACTCAAGCTGAAGGGACTTAAAACAGGTCCTATATTCTACTGGACTGGTAAAGACGATATCTGTAATTTCATCTCAGTTAAGAATCATGCTGCTAATACTTGCAGTTTTGAAAAAAAATACACAGCTACAAAGCACTTAATGTCTTAAGGATGTGCCAGGTGAATACATCATTGCTGAGCAAGAACGTATTTGGTGTCAACCAATATCTAACAATGAGAACTATAAGAGTTAGGTATGTTCATTAATGACATAGAAGAGTAGCACCCTAAGAAAACACGCACAAGATGAGAAATGGGGAAGGAGGGAAGGAGGGAAGGAGGGAAGGAGGGAAGGAGGGAAGGAGGGAAGGAGGGAAGGAGGGAAGGAGGGAA
>VZSG01000375.1:451538-487883 GCA_013398315.1 Nothoprocta pentlandii | reverse complement strand
GGAAGGAAGGAAGGAAGGAAGGAAGGAAGGAAGGAAGGGTGAAGTTAAAAAACAAAACAAAGAAAAACAAAGAAAAACAACAACAACAAAAAAACCCTGTGCTATCAACAAATCAAAGAGTCATTAAATCAGCAATGAAGTAAAAGAAACTACATTTGTTCCACCAATAAGGCATCTCCAATTGAGTAAAGCAAGGCTGGTAACTGAAAAGGGTCAGCAATAAACAATTTCTTCCCTCTTACTGTTTTCTTTTTTGTTTGTTTTTTCCTCTGGTAGGAAAAGAGTCAGAGAACTTTGGAAAAAGAGAGTAATCTATAAAACTCAGTGCACCAGGCCAGGTGGTCTCTGCAGCATGAAGCAGAGGCATAATGGTAGCAAGTCTAGTAGGGCTTTATCAGAGAAAATTTACATCCATTCAGTGTAGGAGTCCCCTTGGAATTCCCTTTGGAATAGAGTGCAGAGCTGCTCTACCTTTCACTGAGAGGAAGCATCATCTTCCTCGGAACACCTTCCTATCACACACTTTACCAGCTCTACACTTATCATAGTGGGAAAGGATAAGCCCAGGTTCCTTTTCCCCCTCTCCCTAAACATTTTCTACATCACATGTTCTCATTTGCATCAGGAAGGCTTCTCTTGTGTTTAAAAGGTACAGAGGTGATTGTAGCAGAAAGTTGTTTCCTGCACACAGAGAAATTACCTTAATGTAGCAGAAGTTGTCCATAGTTTTAAATAGAGAAATGGGGAGATCTCACATCCCAAATTACTACAGATTAAAGAGTAAAAGTTGCTATTTTATAAAATAAAAAGCAACCTCAATGTTCCACTAGTAGTTATAAATTCCTTTAATTCAAAGTTGCATATCACCCTCCTGTTTTCTTGAGTAGAAATTTTTTATTTCTGAAACTATAAATTGGACTTTTTTAACTAAAATCTTTTAGAGCTTTTCAGTACAACAATCCAAAGTAGCAGGATGCTCTGCAGTGACAGATTTCCCTTACATGGATTCCTTCAGGAGTGAAGGAGTACACCAGGAAACAGGCATACAACTTTCTAGTGGTAATAGAATTTCTGCCAAGAACACTTCATAAATCCTAAAGTAAGCATTTATCTGAACTACAACAATAGATGAGAGGGAAAAGAGTGAGGAACAACCCTTCAGCAACATTCCTTTTAAATGTTTTTCTGAGCAAGTAAGCCAATTACAACTGTTAATTACAGCTATAGCAATTTTGGTTGGAGGATCAATCCTCTCAAAATGACAGTATCTACATGGTAAGTATATTACCATATAATATTAGCTTATACTTGCCACAGCTCTTCCTATATCCACCACCTGTCCTTTGTACTGAAAGCTCAAAGACTTTGTCCTACAGCTATTGGTCAGTAACCCTAATCATGGTGTAAGAAAGCTCCTCTTTATCATTTCATCTTCAGAAAAGAACCAACAAAAATGATTTCCCTCCATGGGCTTTTGTAACAGAGGTCTATTTAGTTAATGCCTTGTGTGGATTAACAGTTAAAAATCAAGCTCACCAGAGTAGTAGATGGTGAAAAATAGACATATTTGAACTTATAAAGGTTAACCAAGATTAAACACTGCTATTTTAGTCTGCCCTTGCTGAACATGAGTGAACATTATCACATGAACATGAATCATTGCTGAACATGAGTGAACATTATCACATCTCAGGTCAGGAGCATGAAGTACTGCTGCCACCTCATCTTGCCCAGATCTTTGTGAGAGTCTCAGACTAGTTACATGAGGGTGCAAGGTTGATCTATCACACCAAAAGATTCAGCAGCATGTCACGTAAAGGGAACATAAAGGAAACCTAAAGACGAGAGCTGCTGTGATACATGATAGGAAATCCTCCTTTTATCACATCGGCCTATTTTAAAGCATTGTTTCCAACTGAAATGATATTGAGAAACACTTGTTGCCTAAGGTAACCTGAATATTTTACCTCATAATAGCATGAAGAAAAATGTATGGCACCATTAACAACAATATTTGTTTGTGGTATTTGGTTTTAATGGAAAGCTGCAAGCTATTTACTTTAAAAAGCCAGAGATCCATAGCAGTCTAAGAGAAATAGTACACAACAGAACAGTAATGTGCTAATTAGATTTGATCCACGGAGAAGAGACATGAACAGACTCCATGAATAAAATGATTTTTAATATGAAAACCCATGCATATTTCTCCACTAAATGGAGAAATTCATGCAAGAATTATTTGCTGTAGGGAGGTCCTATGTTAAATAGCTTCCTATTTCTCACAGATCACTTCAGAAAGAAATTGTTACATGCTTTGGAAAAAAAAAAAAAATCAAGGAGCTCCCAAATACTCTACAGACATGAGTGAGAGCATAGGAGTCTGATGCTGCTTATTATGGATGACTGAAGCTCTGATGTGGTCTGAAGCATCCAGATATCTCTCTGCAATTGAACATGAGTTTCAAGGCTGTGGAGGAAGAGGAGGGCTTTCACTGCTCCTCAAGGCTCTCATCACCAAGGCATGCCTGGCTTAGTGCAGGTCTCTGGTTTCTCTCCAGGCCATACTACCCAATCAACCCACTCATCAGGGTCATACTGCTGTAAGTTTGAGCCCGTTCAGGCCAAGCTGCATCCCTAAACGTCTTTCCCCCATCTGCTCTTCTGTGACTTATTTTTTCTTAAAGAATACAGGCCACTATTTTCTTTACATTTGCTTTATTTTAGAGCAACATCTTTCATAGAATCACAGAATCATTGTGGTTGGAAAAGACCTTCAAGATCATTGAGTCCAACCATCACACCCTCAACACTCTGCCTGCTAAGCCATGTCCCTTAGCGCCTCATCTACGCTTTTCTTTAGCACTGCCAGGGACAGTGACTCCACCACCTCCCTGTTCAGCCTGTTCCAATGCTTGACTATTCTTTCTCTGTAAAAAGTCTTCCTAATGTCAAAGCTGAACCTCCTGTGGTGCAACTTGAGGCTATTTCCACTTGTCCTATCTGTAGTTATTCTGGAGAAGAAACTGACCCCTGCCGCACCACAACCTTCTTTCAGGTAGTTGTAGAGAACAATAAGGTCTCCCCTGGGTCTCCTCCAGATTAAATAACTTTAGCTCCCTCAGTTGCTCCTCCTAAGGTCTGTGCTCCAGCCCCTTCACCGATTTCATTGTCCTTCTCTGGGCCCACTCCAGCAGCTCAATGTCTTTCTTGCAGTGAGAAACCTAAAACTGAACACAGTATTTGAGGTGCGACCGACCTCTCAGGGGGATGATCCCTTCCCTGGTCCTGATGGCTACACTGTTCCTAACACGAGCCAGGAAGCCATTGGCCTACTTGGCCCCCTGAGCACGCTTGCTGGCTCATGTTCAGCTGGTTGTTGACCAACTCTCCCAGATCCTTTTCTACCACATAGCTCTCCAGCCACTCAGTCCCAAACCTATAGCACTGCATGGGATTGTTGTGATCGAAGTGCAGAACCCAAATGCTTTCTTTCACAGGACTTTGTGATGACATGGCAGAAAATGTCCATTTGCCCTATCCTGCATAGCAAAAACTGGATTTGAGAAGAATCCTCTTATTACCTTTTTTTTTTTTTTGAGAATAGCTGGATAAATAGACTTTTTTTCCTTTAAGGAATAAGCTTATAGTCATCCAAAAGCATTTATAAAACCCCTTCCCATCTCAAATCTAGTGAAGGGAATGCTATTGGCTGAGCTACAGCCTGAGGTATACAGGTCAGGTAATTCAGGATTTGAAAAGTTTAAAGTCTAAAGATAATTGTCATTGGAAAACTTCCAGATCCAGTAGCATAATTCATTCTTTGCACTCTTCCAATTTTGTACAGTATAAGGATTTTAATATCATCAGGGTTTAAAAAAAAGAAAAAAGAAAGACCCAGAAGACTAACTCAGAAAACCTTAGAGACAGATAATGAGGACAATTCCTTGGGTAATTGGGCTATGTAGACTTATTCACAGCAGGGATTTAAAGCAGTAGACCATTTTAAGTTAGATCAAGACAAGCATTAGGAATGCATCATGTGTGCATAACATTTACTGTTCAGTTTAGTAAAGATTACTAGCAAGAATTTGTGCATTTCACTTTTTAATCTTTGTATAATACTGTCTCACCGGTGGGAGGGTGAAAAAATACTGCTTTATTTTACTTCCTGAAAAAGTTTGTGGTAAAGGTATTTTTCAAAGTAGCTATTTGCTGTGGGTAAATGTTAAACATTTAAAGAGTCAATTACAAAGCCTCTTCTACCTCTCACTTTTTAAATTAGTCAATCTGACCATGACTTTAGGAAAAACAACACAACAAAAAAAAAAAACACTATGGCAGGAAGAAAGGAATTTTAATTCTAGAATTCTTATTGCTCTCCAGAAGAGAGAATATTCAGTGAAAGATGTTAACACATACAAACCCAAAAAATACAAAGTATTGACTTAGTTGTAAAATCTGAATCTGGATTCCTAATCTTACTTCATTTCCCTTCAGAAGACATTTCCAAGGGGTGGGAGGTAAGAAACACACTGAACTCTAGCAGGCATTTCATTTGTTTTATAGTATGATCCCTCTTCTACTACACAGCCTTTAATCCATGCTCAGTTCTGCAACATGACTTTCAAACAGTACATAAAATACAGTCCCTCAGAACAGGCAGAACAGCAGTATTGTCAATCCAAAATACCAGGTATTTTTTATTACAGGCATAATTCTTGCATATTGCCTTTACGTATGCCCATTGTTATTTTACAGGTCTCTTTGCAATACTTCTAAGAAACCAAATTAGTAAAGGACATATAAAATATATCATAATATCACACAAAGTACAAACTTTAAAGTCTCTTTACATCCCATTTATATTTGATATTTTTATATAATATATATCATAATTTATAATAGGTAGGGCCCACAGACAGATACAGAACCTGTAACGTCTGTTGAATAAGTTAAAAAGGAAAAAAAAACCAATAAACTGCTTTTAATCTGGCCTGATCAATTTGGTTCTCTTGCAGAATAGAAATTACAGAATTTAAGCTAAGGAGATTTGGAAATGGTCTCTTCATTTTTTTCAGTAGATATATCACAAGTCCCCAACTGTAAGAGGAAAAAAAAATATTGGGTCACACCTAGTGTTTTTATTTGAACTGTAGTCTCATTATGGCAGTTTCCAAGAATTAAGAATTGCAGGAAAAGCTAACTGGAAGTTGTCACATAAGAACTTAGGACACTCCCAGTTCAAAGAGCAGCATTTGTGTTTAATGAACGTGAGGTAAAGCATCGATGGCTTCTAACGGAAGCCCAAGGAGAGCTCCATAGAGGGCCTGCTACCAAACGGCAACAGAGTCCAAGAACCCAGAGAAGCCCTGGCAATGCCAAAGCAACAGCAGCTCACTGCTGCCCACTGGTGGGAAGCACAGCATCTTTCCCAGCTCATACATCTCTTTTTTATAAAGAGATGCCAGTGATGAGGACATGCTATAGCTTCTGCATACAGTACATTATAACTTACAGCAGTGCTCAGCTAGACAAAATGACACAAAAATTCTCCTTTTACAAGACCAAAGGGGAATATAGACAAAAATGACAAAACTACTAAGTATCATCTTTTTAAAAGTCACATAAACCAGCCACATAAGAGCTGTTTCCTGTGCATAGAGATAGTGGTACTAGGCAGTGCACAAACTGGCACCATAATCCAAGAAGGAATTATTCCAGACTAACCACAGAACTTCAGTTAATGCAATTTAGTCTTCTTGTACATTAGCATCCCCAGCACAATGAAACATGAAAGGCACTTAGTAAAGCAGAGTGGAGGTGCAGGTCAAGACTTACCAAGATCGATACTTCTCTGTGTTTACATTTGTGTTGCTGACACTATGTTCAGAGAACTACAAGTCTGAAGCAAAACTTCTGAAAAGTGTTATCACGTGCATTTGCCTTAACAACAGTCATTGGTAGGTTAGCAAGCAGAATGTCATTTTAAGAACTATGTGACCAGAAACTTGATGCAGAGCAAGCATCTATATATTTGCAGAACTGAGTTTTATGTGCTATTCTTCCCCTTCTCTGCAGACACATCAAGTCACACATGCAGCTTGGCTCCTGGCATTTTTCCACATCCCGTGGCTTCCCCTGCTGCTGTCACTCCTGCAGCATCCCCCCGTAACCCCCTCTGGTGTTCCAGCTGCTCTCTGCTACAGCACCCGCATCCCTTCACCATCATCCCTTTACTTTGCATTCCCACCCAAGTTCCTTCTAGCTTACTTTCCCTCTTGTAACCTCTTCATCTTTCAGCTGCGACTTGGTCACTGATGTTTTCTGGATTTCTTAGTTTGTAATAACCTGAGGCTTGCAGCTGCTTCTCATAAACACCACGCAAATCCTTATGCTACTTTCCATTTCAAACCATCATCTTCTCAACCATTTTCAGAACGTGTAAAAAAGGCAGCTTTTTGATCAGTCGTAACTGTTCTACAAGAGATACAGGTGGAGGAGATGAGACTTCACCTCACAACCCCTGCATCACTCTTCAAGTACTACAGAAACACCCTACATACATATTTGCTAGCAACCTACAGTAGAAATGTTTTTAGGACACACTGTCTAAAATACTTCTTACATAGAATAAGAGAACCCCACTGAGTCTGCCAAGTCATTTATCGGTTTTACCAGTGTTTTCTCAAATATCTCGCATTCCTAGAGTGATGAAAAGAATTGATTATTTTGAATTAAGAGTTCAAAGACTATAAGTCATGAAAAGGGCAGATTTTTTAAGGGTAGGTAGAACGCAGAAGTGAACAAAAAGGAATAAATTTTCAAATTTATTCAAATTTGAAAATTTGAATTTTGTTTTCAAATTTGAAAACAAAATAAAGCAGTGATCACTTCTCCTTACATATACCCACACCCTACCTTGTTTTATAATCAAATGATGTGTTACATAAAACCTTTATACCTTGAGGGGATATTATAAGGCTGAGATTTCAGAGGAGCACTGGCCTATTAAAGTTTTGAGCTCTATTCTTTGGATAGCTTTTTCAGAATGTGATTTTTTTTTTTTCTGTTCATTTTCAAGGACAGCAACATAGTAATTTTTTCTCGAAAATTATTGAGGTAGACATCTCCTTAATCTCAAGAGAACAGACCAGAGATACCTGAAAGATTAGGCAAAACTAAACATATATACCCTAAAATTTTGTTGCGCTGTCTTGCTGACTGCCACCCTAACCACTAGGAGTAAACACTTGAGGCAAGAAGCCCACACACATTTAAGCCCTTCAGCCTCAATTTCCAGAGAAAAACTGCACTGACACCAAACTCTTGATTAAAAGTCTTTCCTAGATTTACTGAGATGAAGGATCAGGAAACAATTCCAGCTCTAAGTACCGTTTACTGTTGTCTGAGTCAACATCACAAACCCAACTAAAAAGCTGCATTTGTTCTAGCTACAGCTGTAACTCCCAAACTAGGAAAGTGATGGTAGCATCAGGTTTCAAGCCTCTGCCCACTAATTCACATACTTATCTTCTGGAAGCCTAAGGCACCAATGAAAACATAGTTTTCCAAGACAGATATATAAACAGTTAGCAATGATACACAAGCTTCTTTAAGCACTTACTTATTAGCAGTGTAACAAAAGGGCAAGTTCCCTTTTTTCTATTCCCTACAGATAGGCTGGAGTTTGTGTGAATTTCAAAAGTCTGATTTTTCTGAAAACTGCCTCAATAAAACTAGATTTGCACAGTTTATGCTGAGCTAACTGAGTGAAGCCACAGCTCTACCTTGAGTTGTGGCTGAGTACACAGGTGAAGTCTCCACTTAGTTCCCTGTTCCTGTAAATCTTAAACACCCACAACTTTCCTCTTTGAAAATTGTATTAAGGCAAGCCATTTGCAAAGAGAACAGGATTATTTAAATTCCATTTTAAAGTTTTCATCATCAGGAACCTGCTCTAAATCTTTACAGATATTAGTGCTGAATTATCTAGCAAGCTGCTTACAGTAGCTTTTTCAACTCCATGAGATAGAGGTGTTCTCTCCTTCTTACTCCGTATCAGTGTGATTTTTACACTTCTCGGTTTCTGAAAATAACAGCCCTTAACGCAGTAGATTAGCCATACAATACTTGCAAACTTTATGATTAAAAGAGTAGTAAACTTGGCTTCCAGATTTCAGCTCAGCTAAAAATCACTGCACAGGAGCAAGACTGCCTTGCAATTTCTCAGCTTCAGATATTATTCATATATTCAAACATCACTCACTGAATATATTTTGTATCAGAGGCTAGCGTGATATTCTTCAGAAAGCTCAATCTCCATCAAACTCTTGCAAAAGAGATTCTAGCTTGGAAAGCATCCATGTGACAAAAGCTTAAGGAGGGTCACCCTTCGTAGTATAAAGTGGAGGTTATAAGACTTGCAGAATCACAGTGAGGACAGATTATTTAAATGACTGATTCTATTGCATATACCGTATGCTACAGGCTGACAACCAATTTTATGCACATACAACTCCTCAATAGCTAACAGAAAGACAAGAACAGACAGACTTGCCAGACTTTCTCTTCCCAACTGTTGCTGAAAACAAAAGGCAGATATAGCAAACCAAAAGAATATGCCCTAAAGCCAGCTATACATACCACAAAGGGGGAAATTAACAGACAGAGCAACAATGGATAAATTATGAATACAAAAACATCTTAGTTTCTCATATATATTCTAAATTTTTAGAGTCACGGGTTGTCAAATTAACAGACCCTGCCTGGACAGTAAGATCTCCAACTTTTGTACCCTGTTTTCCATTCTACTCCTACTCCTCTCCTTTACATTATGAAAACAGAGATCAAATGAAATTTTTATTTCACAGAACACGCACAAAATGATCTCAGTCATACACACTTCTGTCTTCCCAATAGAGCTTTGATTCAGTATAATATTTCAGTCCATCAGTTAACATATATAGATTATCTCTTCAGTAATATGTACATGCAATACTACTACAGAAATTTTAGTTATTAGATTACTGTACGATTAGTGTAATGTAATAATTATAACCTAATATTTTTAGGTTATTGTGCTCCTGCCACTATAAAATGTTCCAGAAATAGAGCCCTTTTATTGAACTTGGGCATTTTTTTTTGTTAACGGAACCTACAATTTCATTTCTAATATGTGCTCTCTGTGTCTTCATTTTTCCAAGAAGAAAATAACAATTATTCGGGTTTTTCAGGTTTGGATTTTGAGATTTGACATACTGCAGCCAAACCATCTTAGATGCAAGCTTCCCTTGGGAGCATAACTAATCAATATTGATGACTCTGGCAGGACAGTGAACTAGTAACAAAGTGAGGCTCTTCTGGTAATGTAATTATCAGAAAGTGGGGCCAAAAGAAGTTTCATATTTGCCTATGACAATATTTTCATTTGCAAAACTTCAATTTGGTAACGTCAAAATTCATGTTTGAATACTGTAGGAGCCAGGAGTAATTACACATTTACTATGCTGAAAGTTAAGATTGCACTGGGCAATGAAGTCCATGAAGTATTTATCCCATTATTGCTAATCAAAGAGAAACATCTAAGGCAAAGTCCAGTTTTGTACAAGTCTGGAATCAAAAGAAATTCCTCTATTCAACTTTCCCTTCTAGAAATCTTTGTATTTAACTACAAGGTGACACTGAAGACATAGTTACCGAATAAAGACAAATCGAGATAAGCAAAGAGTCTGTCAGTAGTTAGCTCATACATTATAATTTATGAAGCTAGGATTTAATACTGGTGAAAGAAGCATATTAGGTGAATTCAAGTCACATCTATAATCATCTTCATCTTTAGGAGTAGTGGGGGCATAATACAACTTTGGCTTTATGACATGAATTCACTAGAGTACACTGCCCTTTCTACTCACACTCAATATTTCTGAGCACTCCTCAAATTGATATTTACAGATAATACACCCATGACATCAAAACAGAAGTCCTACAGAAAACAAAGTCATTGATTAATATCATATCTTTGTAAATAAGCATACCAACATGTTTTTCCTATCAGAGAATACTACTCTGGTAGTATTCTCTCCCACTCTCTGAACTAAGCATTTCAAATATAAAAGCTCTAAATTTCCAGAAGAAAACTGGAAAAAAATATTTACAAAAATGTGAAAGGATTTGGGAACATGCTTAAACACCACAACACACACACACACACACACACTGCAGAACAGGCAGAACTCACGTCACTGAGTGCTTTGCAAGTGTACACAGAGGAAGACCTATTTTGCTTTTCCATTCCATGAACCCAGATATCACACCCAGCCTGCCTAACAACAAAAGATGCTGTTACCTGTGACCCTTGCTCCAGACAAGGTGCTCTTAAATAATATTCTTACAGTTTTAAGACATGTCTAATCAGGATTCATGCAACCAAGGTTCAGAAGTGAAACACCCAAAAAGCCCTATACAATAGAATATGCCCCAAAATGTACTATGAAACTCCTCACTTCTGGGTCAGAAAAGTGTGTGTAATATTAATATTCCCTTTATTTCACACAATTGAATTGTTTAAAGCTTTTAGATTGTGCTGATACTTTGCCTTTTATCTTGTTCTTCTTAGAGAGATTACACTAACTGAAGCTTCAAAGAAGTGAGAAGGTAAAATAAAATCCATGACCTTCCAGAAAATAAATAACATGAGCAGGCTTAAAGCTCAAAAGGAAAAAGGAAATAGGCTCTTCTCTTCCTGAACTGACATGCATGGTAGCAAAGCTTTTATCTAATCTCCTTCTAAGGTTTGACAGTAAAATAATTTAGTTTGCTTGATGCATATAAAATAGCTAAAAACTACTGAAAAGTCTACACCTATTTGTTCAGCTCTAATATCATATCCAGACCAGACATGATGCTATGCAAAGTCAAAAATTTTGAGGGTACAAAGTCATCCTAGAGACAGACAATCCAAAGCCCTTTGGAAAAACCTCAGCTAGCATAGCAAGTATCCTTGCATGGCTGCCCTCAGATCACAAGACTTAGACCTTCAGTAAGCAGCAGTCAAGTTTCTAAATACACACATTTCAAAAGTAAATAAATGGAGTCCAGTTAAACTAAACACTTTTTTTTTTTATTTTCAGCATACATTTATACATAGAAATACAATAAAAATCACTTTTAAAGTTCCAAGCCTAAGCAAATATCCCATAGTATTATTTAAGACCCAGCATGTTCTTCAGAATAAATAACTCCTCAATTTCCAGTTATTCCTTAAAAAGTTTAACAGCACTTTCCTCTACCCCGGGGTAATGTGTATAGGAGAACATCAAACTCTAATAACTCCTAGCAACAAGAATCTAACCAAATTAATGTCCACACATCAGAGCTAAATGCTTATAAGTGGAAGAAAAAGCAGCAGTAGAATTCAGCAAAATATTCATATTAGGTAAATAAAAGCCATGCTTCATATTAGAAAGCAGTGTGAAGGGCAAGGAGAGGAGAGAGGGAGGAGAGAGAAATTTAAAATTTGGGAAAGTGGGTAAGACCAATAAGAAATCTGGGCAGAAATAGATGTGCTTGGATGAAGCAACCTCCTCCTTGCTACAGAGCAGTGCAGCATAATTAAAGGAAGTTTTGGGCTTCACATCACTTTATCTCTTCTGCCACATAATTTTATCTAGTTAGAAAGTATATTCCCCCATCATATACATTACTGTAACTTTAGTCTGGAAAAAGTTTTAGCCCATCTCTATGAGTTAACCTGACACTGCTCTTGTGTTTATTAGAGGAGGAAGTTTTTTTCCGCACCTTTTGCGTACAATGGGATGAAAATTTTCCAGTTGTATCTTGCTTTATCACTCAGTGCAACATGTTTTACCACTTTCCAAGCAAGTTTATATAAGAGAGGAGATCAAGAAGGAAAACACTACGATAAAGTGTTTTTCCCCCACAACAGCAGTAGTTTCTAGACTTTATCCTCACATTTATCCCACAGACATCTGCAAGAGGGATAATTATAAGCAGAACTGATTGAAAAATTCTACCCTCTCTGTTCATGTATATTTTAACACTCAATGTTTACCTTAGTCCTGTTCATTCTCACTTCTGTTAGTCTTGCACAAAATTATTCAGTTAAAGCTAATAAAGGTCAAAGCAAACTTTGAAAAGTGAGCAGTTCTCTATATCACAAGTGACTTTTGTAACCATTGAGGCAAAAGGTTGATTGAGGGAAACTCCTCTCATAATATATATAAAGGCAAAAGCTGGTTGTTACATATCTCATGAAGAGCCAGGTCTACTCTACTTTAGCAATACTTTTCAGTTCAAGTATCTTCAGGAAAAACAGTAATCAGTATGTTTAGCATAGTCCTAAAGTAGGAGAGCAGAATCAGAGCTATTTATCTTACCAACAGTTAAGTATTTCTATATTTGCATACGGGAGTTTTATGCCTTTCTATAATTCCAGTGCTAGAAAGGGATGCCAGTGGAACTATGTAAAATCTGCAGGTCACAACTTTGATCCTAAGAGGAACTTTAGGACATAACGCTTACTTCATATGAAAGCACTTTCAGCACTATCATTTAAAGTATTTACAAACATAATAGGAAAAAAAAACCCAAAAACAAACACATACACACTACATAGACCATAACATTCATTTGATTCCTTCCAAAATATCACTCACAGGACCAGTGAATAAGCCTGAATCATTCTGAATTATTATAGAAAAATCAGCAATTAAACAAGACAAATTTTTGCAAGTGTTGCAAAAACCTTCTAGATTTCACATATTACTGCACTTCAGACCTCCAGAGCAATTGTGTGTTTAGTTTATCTACACTTGGCAAAACTTAGTATTGTACGTGCAATTATAAACTGCAGGTAGTTTTGATATAACTTATAACTTACAAGCTAGTCAAGCTGTGCTACTAATCCTTGGAGATTTGCAATTCATCACTTTTCTGCAGTATTGGGTCAGATTACATGAAAAAAAAGGAAGATTGTATTTACAAGCAGGTTTTAAGAACACAAGCAGAATACCGAGTCTGAGGTAAAATACACTGCATGCATCTGATTAAAACATTCTGGCAAAGCACTTCCAGAAACAGCATCTCCTCTGCTCTATCTTATCCCTTTCTCATCAATTCCCTAAGGTTTAGCAGTCTGTCAGAAACCATCTCGTCTGCAGAAAAAGATGCTATCTCTTTCCTTCCATAAAAGAAGAAACATCTGAGAGTCAGGTATTTTAGCTAATGCATCTGATTTTATTGTCTCAGATGCGCTAACTTTTAACTCCCAATGGAATCTAGAAAGCAGAATATTAACCCAACAATTTTATCACAAATTCTTATGGTTGTAATCAACACTAAGTTGCAGATTAGGTTTTTTTTTTCTTTCCCTGAAACTTCTTTCTTTCTTACCAAAGAGCTTTTGCTGTTGCTGTTCATTCTAACAGAGTTATTCTCTAGTAAGTCCTAATCGTTTGGCAATCCCATTGGTAGAAATATTAGCCAGAAGAGAACAGCCTCCCTACTCAAAGTTTATATTCAGGAATTTTCTTCTCTAATGCAAAGACCATCCATGAATGGTCTGCCATGAGATTCCCACACTTCAAATAGATATCCTTCTTAAATGGCTAACTAGTTACTAAAAGACTTCTGAAACATCAGATGGATTTTTTTTTCCCCAACACAAAAGGCATTAAATGTCTATTACAGACATTGCATTATGTTTTATTAGAAAGTGTTTTGAAATTTCAGAAAACTGAAGTTTACTATTAAGATATTAGGATGATGTTATTCAACTTAGCAATTCAAGTGCCTGGTTCACACTGTGTGTTTAGAATCTATGTCTTGGTTAGTGGGATAAAACTAGAAGTAACTTCTTCCTGTGCCGTGCGTATTCCTCCATTTCTGTGCAACAGGCAGAGCTACCAGTTTGGTCAAATAAATATCCACCAAGTCCCACATTTACTGGAAAAAATAAAGTGATATTTGAAATGCAGAAGCAGCGCTCTAACCCAGATTGCTTGATGAAAAGATTAATCCTTGCTCATACATAAAACACTGCCTATCTCTGCAAAGACATCTTTCAGAAAAGAGGCAAGATGGCATCTTCATAAAAATATCTAACATTAAATTTAAAATGAGTTGTGCTTGAAGATGTAGGGCTGAAAAGCAGAAATATTTTGATGAATTTTATCATTTCTGCAGAGATTATATCGTAGTGAAACTTCCTCAAGAGTAAAATAAAAACTCAAGAAGAGCTTACAAGAACTCTCTAGATACAGTTTAGCTTTGAGGTTACATGAGGTTTCCCAAACTATCACAGAGCAAGAAAAAAAAAATCTATTCTTCTACAAAGCGTGAATGATTTAGTAGAATATGCATCAGGCCAGGAGACAGCCATGTGTCATTTTTATAATGGTAGACAGTCATCTTCACTTATTGTGGAGGAATATATACTATACATTACAACACAGCAGGACTGCAAGGATTTACACTGAAGAACTATAAGGTACCACTCAAAAAGTAGCCTAGGTTTTGCTGTCACAACGGGCACATCTTTCAATAACTACTTAGACATCACTTCAGAAGGAAGGCAGTCCTCTTTAGTGCAGCTCTTGAGCATCTAGTTGGCGCAAGACATCGTGGACCTTTCCATTTTCAATCTGCACTGAAGCAAGTTATACATGCCCCTCTTGTCCCCTAGTAAGAGATGGGACCTCTCCTTATAGCAAATGAGGTCAGGCGATGCAGACAGAATATGACATTGCCAGCCTGACACACACACTGCATTTAATAACCCATATTACAGTGAACTTCACTGTGCTGTTGCTAACCACTACTGATTATTTTGATCAATCTCAATAGGAGCAAATAGAGATACTTATACTGGTATTTCTCCCCTTTATTTTGAAATACAGCTTTTGCCAAATCCACTACTAGTTCCAAAGCTAGTAAGGAACAATTGCAAATCTTCTAGCCAGAAAGCTGTTCTGGCAGCAAGTTACTGGCATTTTGAAACCATGCAAGAGTGGAAAAAGCCTGCCAGTCATTTCTATAGCATTCATTTACTTAAAGAGCATATCTTAAGGTTCTCTTAAGATCAAGGCTCATTAGTAAATATTTGGTCTACTATACTGCAAGTCAACAGAAGAAGAAAAGAAATAGTGCTTTCTGTTAACATGTGGACATTTTCAGGAAAATAAAATCCCAAACAAAAAAACACTATTGCAATAAATACCACTGATTTTCAGCAACTAGGAGCAGCTCAAACAGTTCAGAGAACAATTACCAACTGAAGTTTCATATTGGTTGAGTATTGGGTCCATGAAAGTTAGTACTGTATCAAGATTGTTACATGCAATAAACGCACTAAGGGCTTCATCACAAATAAAGTGGCAGTGTAAATCCAGTTGCAAAACAGACTTTACTTTCAGAAACAATTGCACCCGAGCTTGCTTATTAATCTGTTTACAGCTATATTCTATTTAATTCAAACAAATAATTCTAATATTCAGATACACAGATGCAATTGCTGTTTCATTATTTTTCCCTCTTCTCTGTTCAAGATTACCTTGAAAAGAAGAAAATATACAGAAGTACCCAGAGTAATAAGCTATATATCCATTGTAGCACTTACACCAAAGTAGAGAGGAATTGATATCTAGGAGACTTTTGAGACACAACCACTCAAGTATCCACTTTGCATCATTGTTCCAAAAGCAGGTGTAATTTAAGAAAAGCAATACACAGAACTTTCTCTCTTTTTAAAGTTTACTGCCTTAAAATATCTGTATTCTAGCAAGATAGTGTCATATGGACAGTGAAAATGAGATTTTTATTCCTGTACTAGCTTCAACAAGGGAAGAGAAAGAAACTGTCTTCTCTTGCCAATGTATACCTTTCCATTATACCTATCAGACTTGTTTGACAAAATTTTTCATCACCATGAGGACACACCAGATATTACAGGAATGTATTCAACAACTATTATGCTGTCACTCACTCATCATGTACTCTAGCAAAGCCATCTAGAAATCCAGACTGTTATAAATTATGTATTTGTAGGTAGGGTAGTTGGGAAGATCTTAAACATCACTGCTTAACAGCAACAATTTACCTAAAATCAACCACTGAAAAGTCAAAACAGTATCAATATTGGTACTTCCACTGGTGTCACCATGAAAACCAGGAACAAATTTTACAAAACAGGAACAGAATTTGCAAATTAGTTGAGCAGCATCAGATTAAGCATCAAATGTGTTATCACAGAATAAGTGTCCCTATAACCATGACAGCAGAAAAGAAGTATTTGTCATGGAATATATGAACAGTTTTATCAAGCTTAAACTAACGGTCATTAAAGCCAAAAAGTCAGGGAAAAATTCTGAGAATTAAGACATAGTTTAATTCAGAAAGTCTTGCTTTTATAAACCTCTCCTTTTGTATGCATTCTGCAAAACTACGTCACACCTCCTACACATTAGCAGTAGTTTCTCAAAAATATCTGAATATTTGTGAAGGCAATGTCCAGGAGCACAGCTAACACTGCTTTAAAAATATATACACTAAGCTGCTGCACTTGGGGGGGAAGTTTAGAAGAAATAACATTTGTTTCTATTTAAACAACATGTTTGTTTTCTTCATTTGCATGTGTGAGCAAGAAAGAGCTTCCTCATTACAACCCAAGTCCAAATATCATGACAAGTCATTGGTTTCACACTAGCAGCTAGTATAATCTATGAAACTGCCAGTGGCAGGATAACTATAGTGAATGAATTGCTCGACTTCGGCAAGAAGCAGCCTTAGTATAAGGTCATTTACAGAGCTTTGGGAAAAGCTTCATATACAAAGACAGCCTGCAGGTATTTATAGAAGGGAGTGGAAGGCCCTACTGTGAGAAATTATGAATTTTAATTCTACTAAAAATAAGTATTTTCCTGTCTCATACTACAAGCTAAAGCTCAGTTTTGAATTAGTACTGGCTGGATTTATTGTTTCCAGAAACAGCAATAGTTGCAGGGTAAGCCATATCAGCCTAAACAGGGAGCACAAACAAGCTCCCTTGTCAAAACAAAAAGATAGAGGCGGGCAGGGAGGGGAGAAGTGATCTTTGCTTGACAAATATGAGCTCTCCAGTTCCTCACTTGGCTTAGATGGGAACTCCCTCCTCTCCTCTTTCTCTGCCTCTTTCTTGGGTTGTTCTCAGAGCCTGTGATCCAATCTTAAACATAAGGGGAAACCCCTCTGATAGATCTTACCTCATAGCTACCAAACAGCCACAGAAGTTATTATAAAGAATATATTGCAATCAGATCCTTTCCAGTCCTATTAAAAAAAATCATCAGGAAGAACTAAAGCTCTGCATTTCAAACACTCATGGAAAAACACACTTACAGCCTGCAACGTTTTCACAATTCCTTTCAAAGGAGATGCACTGTTCATTTGTTAGAACATCATCTCCCAGGAAAAAGCTTAAAAGAAGCATGAAAACAAAAAGAAAAACAAAATATGATCAGAGAAAGCATTTCCACTGGCTGCAAGGGAAGCTCCAAAGTGATCTGTCTGGTCATGAAACAAAATCTATTTGAAATTCATTAAGTCAGACACTATCAGCCCAGTCCTGCAGCTCTGACTCTGGCAAAACTGTCACTGACGTCAGTGAATGCTCTGTCTTCACAGAAAAGTGAGAAAGGATTTCAGGACTAGAACCTAGTTGTGCTTCTTTTCATTACCATCTTATTTCACAAGCAAAAAAAATCCATTAAAATCAGAATGATATTCTGTTCTAAAAGAAACATTGCACAGCCATACAGCACAAAACAAATATAGTACGAAGCACAGTGGAATTTTACTGTGGCCTTTATTTTAACTTTAAGTTGGATGTCAGGACAGTGCAGAAATCAACATATATTTTCCTTATGAGTGTTGGCTTCTCTCAAAGTGATTTATGAAAACAGATCTGCTACTAAAAGTGCTGTAGGGTAGACAGAAGGTTGTAGAGAAAACACCAACACACTAAAAAGGCTAAGAAAAATAGGCAAGAATAAAACATAAAGAAAGACTCACAAAGAAGAATGCAAGCATTTAATAATTTCTTAAAAATTTTACAAGTGCCAAGCACAACATCTATGTTCAGGTGACAAAAAAGAAACCTCTGTAGAGGTTTATAATCAAATGGATTTCCTTCCAAAACCTAAACCAAATGCAAGTAAAAATCTGCCATATCTATTTTACAGCGTTTTTTGCAGCTACTGTAAAATTATACACTGCTTTAGAAAATAAAGATTATATATTAAAACCATATTCATATGAACATGTCACTCCCCTTAGGGTTTCATATCACAGGTCTTTAGTTAGAAACCAATAAATTCCTTAAAAAGTGAAATTCCATAAATTGTTAACATCCTATGTAGGGGTAGAATTTGGCTTTTCTAGCCAATTGAAAAAAGCTTTCTCCCTCTACCCTGTCAATCCACCCCCAAGAAACAGTTAGCACTAAAGACAGACATCTCTGATTCTGCAGATATATCTGCTAACAGATGCACTTCGCTCTATCAAGTCCAGCAACCTCAGTGGAAAGAGTTCAGAAAATATGAATCTGTTTGTAAAATGGGTTTGTTTCTGATTTTGTGAATGAAGAAACTCATGAAATTGAAAAATGTGAAGTTTTATGATGCTGCTTATGTACCTTCTCACAAAATACTAGCTAGTAGCTTACTATTGTCTAGGGTGATGCATCCTGTTTCTCCATTTTTTTTTAAATGCACACATTTATCTCTACACTATAATCTGCAGTTCTAATTCATCAAAGTCTTAAAGCATATACTTCACTCAATTATGAGTTTATTCCTCCTTAAAAGAGGAGAAGAGAAGAAAAAGAGAAAAAAAAAAAAAAAAAGAGGAGGAGAAACTTTCCACTCGGGAGCCATTCAACCTACCTTAGGCTGTAATGCAACTACATCTGGGTGACCAACATATGAGCACCTACCCCTGAAGCAGTGGTCAGGCAACTACCACTTTTGTCTGTTATTACAAGTGCTGGTTCTAATCATTCTGAGTCACATTGAATTAAATAGAATTTCAAAATCATTACGTTTCCCAGCACTGGAAATTCATTGGGTTCTACCCACCTTGACTATAGCCCAGTCTCTCATCCTGAAGACAGGAAGGCAGAGACTTCAGCTACCCAATTAAGAGTCCACTTGAATTTTGTTAAAAATCCTACAAGGGTGTAAGGAAATACAATAACCGCCGTGGTACCTTAGGGTTTACCAATAGTAATCAGTCACTTTGCAGACCTGAATCCAAGTGCCCGCTGGTGGGAAATCTTTCATCATCATGTATTGCCACAAAGCTTCCCTTTCTATTTCAACAGTACAGATGCTATTTAGCCAACACCCTTGACCACACATCCTGCTGAACATATTGGAGAAATCACTTCAGATAACACACATCCATTTAAAAAGATTTTTACAAATTCTTAACACATTAACAGTTTTCCTGTTAGACTACCACAAAATTGGACGATAGGCATCTTGATGGCAAGAAATCTCGAGTGTCACACCATATGCCACGTTTGTTAGAATTAGAAACAACAACAGAAAAATGCTTAGTCTCTCAGATGCACAAGGTCTCACGCGCAGAAGGAGCTAGTGTGGACAAATTTCACAGGCTTTGAAGAATCCTTTCCATAGCCTCTTTTGATACAAAAATTCACAAACATCACATGCACAGACCCCATTCTGAGGATAACACAGATAAAAACCTAAAGTGCCTTGCCAGCATTTCCCCTCTCTATCCCTCAGGTGACAAGTTAGTGCAATTGCACTGGGAATTCTCTCCACAGGTCTTGCAAGTCATGAACACTTACAGCATCGTTTTCTCTTCAGGAGAGGAAGCTCTTTGAAGACTGTAGGTATTTTTTGCATGATCACATCTTCTCTCTTTTGATGTTACCCTCTCTCAAAGAGAAGCACATCAGGCAGCAGTGTTCCTAAATTTCTGTATTCAGAAAGACAGAAATTTTCCACTTTTCCCTACACTCCTCCTACCCCAATCTAGCATTCAGTGGAAAAATTTCAATCAAATAAGGAATTAGCCTATTTATGTATAGTTAGTTCATGTCTTTTCCTTCTAAGGTTTGAATCAGAAACACATAAAAAAACCAAACTTGCAAGCTTTGTCAGCAGGCTGCCTCCACACTTAGCAGAAGTAATAATTTTGTTATTATTTTGTTTCAGTTATAATTTTGTTATTATTTTGTTTCAGTTATAAAGAACTGAAAGCCAAAAAGGATCGCTATTTCTTTACCTTCTGTTTCCCATTGGAGAAAAATAACACTTTAAAGGAAAAACTACCAAGAAGGCAGGTTATTTTCCTGGCCAGTTCACTTTGGCAAGCACGCGGACACTCGCCTGCTACCAATTCAGTGTTCTTGGTAGCCAGTGCAAGAAGAGCACGGCCTGAGCAATTTTCATGAAGCAAGCCTGACCAAAGCACCTGGCAGAACCATCCGTCACCACTTGTAGGTTGGAGGGCAGAGGCGAAGGGGTTTTTTGTTTCTTTGTTTTTCTTTAATATTGATCATTTATATTCCTTTAATATTGATTAACACTTAAAGCTTAATAAATTTTTTCATATCAAGCCTTTCACATCTGTACACTTGCAAAAATTAGATGTTTCTAGATTTCCAGGAGTCTGCCTTATCCTCCATAGTTTACTGTGATTTTAAATGAAGTTCAAGATAGAGAACTAACTTGGCAAGGAGATGAGTCTGGAGCCTTTGTTCTCTCTTTTAAGAAAGGAGAGGATTCTTACCCCACTGGAGAAAAAAGGCAGACAGAGCACAGTGGAAAACTTCATTCATGCTACAGTGAAGATTTAAACTGCCTAAAAGGTTCATATCATTTAAAAAAACACTTTTAATACTCCAATTATCATGCAAGAGAAAGAAAAATGCTAAGGATATCTTTTAAAAGAGAAGGAATTCAGAAGCCTCTTCGTATATGTTTATATAAGCAAATAATGCTTCGTTCCTTAGACAACTAATATAGAAAAACCAGCTGACAACTTTTCCGCAGACTACGGAAGTTTAAATATATGTAAAGCAATTCCGCTGACTACTCAAATGGCATTTACTAGAAATTTGTAAAATATATGCAGACATAAAAGCCCTCAAGTCAGATCTTGGGGATACTGAATTATCCTCATGGAAATAGACTGTGCATTTTAGTTTCAGATGAGAATTCATGGTAGAAGTAGTGTAATATCTGAAGACTTAACTATGGGTCCTGAGATCTCATTGCTAAATAGTTTTTTATTTCATAGGCTTCTTTGAAAGGTAACTTCAAGTTTTATCTGGATTTGTAACTGATATCTTGTATTTCAATTACTACTAGACAAAGTTCATCCTAATCTAGGACAATATGCCAATCTTCAAAAAGATCATATTTCAAAGCTATCTCTTAAAACAATAGAAAAAAAAATCCTATCCCAAGCTGCAAAGCAATAAATACAAATTGTTCAGATTCATAGCTCTTTCAAAGCCCTCCATTTACCTTCTTTCAATAAATACTCAAAAAAAACAAGTACCAGCACATAGCTTGAAACGTTTCACAGAATCACAGAATGGTCGAGGTTGGAAGGGACCTTTAGAGATGATCTAGTCCAATCCCCCTGTTCTAACAGGGAAACCCAGAGCACATGGCGGCATCCAGGTGGGTACCACAGAAGGAGACTCCACAACCTCTCCGGGCAGCCTGTTCCAGGGCTCTGTCACCCTCACAGTAAAGAAGTTCTTCCTCACATGCAAATGGAAATTTCTATGTTTCAACTTATACCCATTGCCTCTTGTCCTATCACTGGCCACCACTGAGAAGAGTTTGGCCCCTTCCTCCCTACATTCACCCTTCAGGTATTTATATATATTAATTTACATTATGTAAATTAATATTAATAAGTTAGTATTAGGAAATACATACATTAGTAGTGTATGCTTATTTAAAGCTCTACCTTAAAAACAAACAAAATATAACCACCTTGAATGTAAGGCTGAAAAATCCTGCAGGACGTTGTTATTAGGAAGATGGGTCCTTCATTCCTGGTGAGATAAGCTCCTTCAGAGCAGCTTATTGCAGAGAAACATTTTAAAGACTTGTGTCTGTCTTGTGTCCAGAAGAATCTGGTTCACTCTAATAAAACCCAAGAAGCCTGTTTCTAATCTCCATAGGTTAGTAGGAAAAATTTTTGCCAAGTTCCAAGTGTCTCGGGGCTTCCAAAGGAAGAATAACTCTCTCAAGTCGGTTCACTTTGATTCCCTTGACTTTGCAAGAAGTCTGTATTGTATTTAACTTATGAATGCCATTCACATTTGCACTCTTTTCACAAAGAATATTATAACTACCTACAGCCAACAGCCATCCAGTAGCTTTGTTATTAACTTTAATAACCCAGGTCTCTTTCTATTTTACACTGGTTTCACCTTAAGGCCTTCATTTATTCAAAGCAGGCTCCCACAGATATGTAAAAATGCATGACAGCTAGAAAACATGCTCTGTAGTAGTAAGCCAAAATGCACTACCATTAATAAAAGGCATTATAAAGCACACGGGTCATGCTGGTTCTGTCAAAATGAAGGTTTTTCATAGCTCACTGCTTGATATTTCTTCTTTGCAATGTTAAATATAATGATAAAAAATAAATAAAAAAACGTACACACTGTAAAATTGTAACTCCTCAGGTTGTCTGCTGTTGGATAATTGCCAAGTCCAAACACATTTCTAAAGCCTTCCTCATTTCTCTGCACCCATTACAGAATTCTGATTACATAGCTCGCAAATAATTTGCCTGATGTTTTAATGTTGAAAGAAAAATAACCATCACAGCGGCAGTCAATATTCCTGACATGTACTCAAATATTTTTGAATATAAAACTTCTCACATTTTTTTTTAAACATGCATTCTAACCACTGCATTCTTTTTGAGAGACTGAAACAGATTATAAAATAGGTAAGCAATCTACTAATTGTTGAGAAAATTTAAAATTGAAATCTTTTAAAGACAGACAGCATGGACATTTTGAATCCATTTTGTATGCACCTTTATATTAGCACTTCTTTGCAGCTTATATACCATTTTTCTTCAGTGGTAGAAAAAACTCTCCTGACCTATACGAACATTTATCTGCTACTACTGTTGTTGAATACTGTTCAGACTAAGTGGAGGCAACAGTTTTTTCTCTAAATGCATATTGCTTCTCTATCTACTGAAAAGACATTCAAGGAATCCTTTAAAAGCTATTGCTGAATGAGTTATTTTTGCTGACTTTTTCATATATCAACAATACTTTAGATATTCCTCTAATAGAAGTATCTTGGCATTCAAGTAAACTGGATAATGCTTCCAGACTGTCAAGTGTAGCTGAAAATCTCATAAATAATGTCTTACAAATGTGATCTCTTTATATCCCTCACTAAAAGTGTATTCAATGAGCTGGACTGGTTTTATATCTATACTCAATCATTCAGCTACACCAATTAGCAGATTAAAAGGAGAAAGAAAAAAAAATTTTTTCCGTTTTGGGTTTTGGGGAAAAAAAATGTATTATAACAGATTTGTAAATAGCTATACAGACTCTCCCTGTTAGACAGCTTCACCTTGATTTCAGTATGCATCCTATTCTGCCATCTCTTGCTTTAGCAAGAGATACTGTTCAGGTGATCTTTACAATAGGCAAACAGCTATATCAAACAGATTTTAATTTTTTATATATAACACATTCCACAAAACATAGAATTTCTTCTGAGAACAGTATTCAAGTCTTTGTTGACTAATGTACTTCATTCTCTTTCCCTAAGAGAACATGAAACTGTGGCAGATATGAAGGCAAGGGGAAAAAAAACAGTGATGGCATCAGCTTTAATTCATATTCTTGGAGTCTGTTCCAACTCTGCTGAGGCATAGCTTAATGCACTCCTGCCATTACCTACTAATAGCCCTTACGCTGCTGGAAATCCTACCTGGGGAACTGACATGCTACATTTGTAATGCAAGGCTATTCACACTTTCTGACTGCACTTTTTCATTCAATTTCTCTTATTTCTAGAAATAGTTCACAAAAATCCACCAAGCACTAATCACCCAGCAGAGACTAATTGAGCTCTGCACATTCACATCTCCAAATTGAAAGTGTGAATCACTCTACAATATCACTTTTGTATATAGACCATAGCCTCCAGAAGTATTATAAACACTTCTGAACTGGGACCATCAAGGTGTCATATAGGAATAAAACCAATACCAACTTAGGAAGTGTTACAGCTGCTCACAAACCCATTTCAGAATGTGACCCTTCTCAAAAGCACTTGTAATAGGAACACTTAGGTAGTAGCCATTACATATGGGAAGGAGAGAAAAAAAAAAAAAACATACACAAACATCAATTCAAGCTTCAGGAAAGATCAGATAACTATACACATCTCAAACATGATTTGGGGGGACCGAAGATAAGAGCTTAAGTGTAAGTCAGTAAAAGCAAGAGGAGGGAATCATTTGAGAATTAACACAATGTAAAGCACAAGCAGGAAAACAGAAGCAGAGGGGGAAAGTCCAAATATCATTGGTGCCTTTTGCGTGCTAAGGGCAGCAGTCCAGCCTCCCATATCTGCATTCCCACCCAGTCTCTGTTCAGCAGGCTCCACACTGGAGACTTCAAGAGAAATAAAACACTACATGAAAGCACAGACTTTCTCCAAGCACTTCCAGGGGGCAATAATAATCAAGAGAAACAAAGATAAAGATAAACAAGAAAATCTGAAAGCCTTCAAAAGATTTTTTAAAGATTTCAATTCATCCTTAGAATTTGCCAGAGAAAGACATTATTAAGAAAGCCTAAAAAGTTAACGTCATCAGGCTCCCTGACCTCAGAACCATTACTACATGCAGAGGATCCCCTGCACCTAAGAAGCTACTTAATTTTAATTATTAACTAAAAAATTTAACATAATGAACACATAAAGAAAGTTATCTCCCCCTAAGGTAACTTCAAAGAGCAGTCTTCAAAAGGAAACAACAAGCCACCCCACACAGCCTTCATAAAAAATGAATGTAATACTAAAAAAATACTTATAAATAAAAAGAGTAAAAAGCATGAATGAAGTTTTCCAATTAAGTACCTTTTAGGTCTTCAGTAACAGTACTTCTCCAGAAAGGCTGATCAATCCTATCTGACCAACTCTCCCTGAAGTAAGGAAAAGAACAGCAGCACCTGAATCCAGTTTTTATTAGCTACCTTGTTAAGCTTGAGTAATTTAATTCACCTGCTGAATATCCAGTGCTCCTTGCAGTTGCACCAGCCTCCACCTGGCACACAAATTACAGCAGACTGGCAGGGGGTTGTGTTTGAGGAGAGTCTACCTAGAAAGAGTAACTCTTCCTTAATTCCCAGAAAATGTGAATTATTTTGCAGACATTTTATTATCTGGTGCATTTCTCAAACTCTTACATTGTAGGAGATGAAGAAGTTTTTGCTTTAGTAAGTTAATGAATTTTAAACATGTTTTGTATAAGCATCTTACGCTTTGCTTATATTTTGACTTGATTTCTTTTTGAAGTAGTATCCACCATCAGACTATAGATGTCTATCTTCTTATGAAGAGCCTATGAGCATTTGAAGTAGAATGATAGTGTTCATAAACTCATATTTTTGTACAATGCATACTTGAGCTGTAATAATTATATATTAATATCAAAAAAATTAAATCAGATATATCAAACTGCTTAATAATTTGGATTTTGTTTGAACAAGACATGATTCCTTACCACTGGAGTAGAAAGAGACAATAAAGACTATTTTCTGTCTCCAGCCTGCATAGACATGGGTATGATAAGCTGCATGCAGTGGTACATGAAGTGGTACTTCAAAGCCCAGGCATTTGTTGCCTGAAAGGAGGTGTAAGGTGAGAACAGAAGCTTTCTGTACCCACTTCTGAAACCACTCTCATGGACAGACACCTCAGTTTTCCTCAAGCTGAGGGAGTTCTGGCATATGCAGCCAGTTATCAGGGAGCAGCAAGAGCTCACGGCTTCCTCAGGGCAGGAAAGCCAGGGCTGAGGGCAACCCCAGCCTGTGGCTACCATCTGCTGAACCTGAGCAGTAACAGCAGGGCCAGCAACAGAGGCCATCTACAGCTCCCAAAACAAGTGAAGAAACAGGCCTGGAGCCTACACAGGAACAGCAGGAAATGGAGCTGGAAATGAGGGTACAAAGGCTTCTTGGTTCAAAGACCAACAAGCAGCTGCAGGAACAGAGCAATCATCCTCTAACACCCCCCAGACAGTGATAGCCCTGGGGCTTAGCTGAAATAGGGTGCTGGGCAGAGGGTGTGTGGGAGGTCCCAGGTAAGGCCAGTCAAGTGAGGCCATTAAGATGCCTCTAAGTAAGCAGAGGTTCCAGGTGAGGCTAATTAGGGTCATTAAGACCAACTATGTCCTCAGGGCCCTGACATAAGTATGTAGGAATCCATCACCTGAGGTGTGCATTGAGGAGTCTGAAATTTTACTCCTTGCATAACTCTCTTTGGTTTTTGAACCACATCAATAGATTGAAGTGAGCTGAAGTGAGCTCTGAGTAACCCAGTACAAGAGGGATGTGGAGCTGCTGGAGAGAGTCCAGCGCAGGGCTACCAGGATGATCAGGGGCCTGGAACATCTGCCCTATGAGCAAAGGCTGAGGGAGCTGGGCCTGTTCAGCCTGGAGAAGAGAAGGCTGAGGGGGGACCTGATCAGTGTGTATAAATACCTCAAGGGAGGCAGTGAGGAGCAGGCTGGCTTCTTTTTGGTGGTGGCCACTGATAGGACTAGAAGAAACGGCCCCAAACTGAAGCACCAAAAGTTCCCCAGGAACTTAAGAAAAAAAATTCTTAACAGTGAGAGTGGCAGAGCCCTGGAACAGGCTGCCCAGGGAGGTTGTGGAGTCTCCTTCTCTAGAGATCTTTAAAACCTGCTTGGATGCAGCCATGTGCTCTTGGTGAACCTGCATGTGCAGGGGGGTTGGACTAGATGACCTCTGAGGTCCCTTCCAACCTTAAGCATTCTATGATTCTAACTGGAAAGCTAAGTGACAGGCACTATTACGTAGAACTGCCCTCACTGAAATCTGGAATATGCAGCAAAAGAAGAGGAATCCACCATTTTGCATGCTAGCCCTCCTTTTATTCTTCTGTCCACTTTGCCAAATTGTAATAGCATCAGTATGTCTACTCATTCTAGATCTAATATTTTTAGTAGAGCAAAACAGCAAGTAGAGGCTAAAGCAAAAGAAGAGTATGTTGTCTGATTCTGCATGGCCCATCTGCCAGGCGTGATTGCAGGGAAAGAACAGACACCAGAACTTTCCCTGCCCAAATGATGCCACAAACTCAATAAAGAGGTTAGATTGACACTAACTTTGTAATCAGTTATTTTTTTAGGAAAGTAGTAGTGCCATTCTGCAAAGTCCTGGACTGTGCTTACTCACTATACTCCATTTTTTTCTTACCTTTTAATTTTAAGAAAGAGAAGTTCAAACAAGAAAAACAAAAGAAAAGTTTCTCAGACTGAAGGAGCTTGGCCTATTTGGTCATGCAAAATAAGTTTTCTAAATACATTTCCGGAAGTAAATACAACTGAAAGAAAATAATAATAATGACAAAAAGCACAGCCAAGCAGAAAACCACAAGTATATGTAAACTTTCTGGGAATGAATCAATGTCAGAAATTAGAAAAAAGTTTCTCATCATCAAAGCAATGAGATAATACCCTTCTGAAGGTAGCAAAAAAAGAGACTTACATAACTTTATATTGCAACCCATGCTAGTGCCATTGCCTGAAATAGCAAGGTATCTTTAGTACTATACTAAGTCATGTAGAATCTTAAATAATATTGAAAAAAAAATCCTGCAAGCTCTATAGGGCAATTTTCTGTGTCCCAAGGAGTGGTTTTGCATTCATATTTAACACTATTGGTAGCAGTCTGTGTGAATGGTTAAGCTAAAATAACCATAACATAAAATAAACTAAGACAAACTAAACTAAGCTATGGTAAAATAATCTACGATTACCATAACCATGACTAATCACTGGTATTTGAATGCTCTTCTACACTTGCAGATTTTAGTGCATTGACTTATGACCTTTAATAATTAATAATAAATCAATAATAAGCAATTATAATAAATAAAATCAATCAATAAATAAATCAATCAATAAATAAAATCAATCAGCAAATTGTCTAATTATAAGACAGTACTAAAATCAATGCTAAAAGGAAAGTTATTAACTGTAGAACATTTACTTTGGAATGAAATATTCCTATCTTTTATGAACACTGCTGCAATCCCTTATCCTCCAGATGTGACACCAATGATGAAAATATGTGTTGTTGACTATCATATACAAAATTTCAAAACATCATGCACCATTGACTTTTTCCTCTCTGAAAAAATGTGGTTTCAGATCAGTAACAACTATTGCATTTTACAGAAACTTGATTCTGCTGAATGTAATGATCATTGATACTAATTTTGTTGAGTTACAACTTAGCGTCTGAATCATTCCATGAACTAGCTGGAACTATACACAATGTAAAGCACTATTCAGTATGAATCAGAATGGCAGAGTACATCTCTTAATGATTTTATGTCATTGAATAGCATTGGAAACATGAATCTTTCTACAATACAGGATGTTACTAACTTTATATTAATGTTCAGGTGATGGTTTACTTTACCAAAAAGAAAACAGAGATATAAACAAGGCTGAGTAAACTATAACTTGTCCCAGATTTAGAGTATGAATATATTGAAAACCTTGAGGACTATGAGATATTCTATGACTGATGAGCATTTGCTGAACTATGAGATTATAAACTGTCTTTATAAGTGTTGAGTACCATTAAAGCTGAAATTGGCTTTTAAGCCCAAGCCTAAACTCTTACTCATTCATTTTCCATTAATTTGTATTGGAGCGAGTCTGAAGGACAAGAAACTCACTTGCCTTTAAGAAGGTTCTCACTGGTACTCTGAAGTCCTTTGTGAAAATACATCAGTACTTTTAAAGGAGAGTGCATAATTTCTTCAGCAGGATCACTCACATGAACACATTATGCACAACCAGTTATGGTTTCTCTATATTAAGACATCATTTGCTGTAGAAAGGATGTAGATTCATGTGTGTTATTGCAATATATTCTCTGCATAAAATTTCACTTTGCATACCAAGTCCATTCTACAAATTATTCTGCCCAAAATGGAAATGGCTCATAGTTCAATCACTGCAGAGAATAGTAAGAGAAAATTTAGTTCTGTTGTTTAGTTTAGGGTATAAGGTTCATGTTACAGTTCTTGAAAGAGGTTTCTAGCGCAGGATAGTTGAGTAGGCTGATGAAAGGGAGGACCAGAGAAATGAATTTTGCATCTAAATGTAAATGATCCAGTGGTTCAATTCCTTACAAACATGTCAAATTAAGTTAGCCACTCATTCCACATAGAAGTAATATACATAAAAAACATTTTTATATAATGAATTATCACCGTAAAAAATCATTTTTCAGCAAAATAACTTCCTGAAAAAACATTTGGTCAGCAGATGTAATAATATAAGTATTTGAGTAGAGCTAATGAAAAAGGCAGATAAAAATAGTTTGTTTTTCTCTCACATCTCTGAAAAACAGTTTTGAATAATGGTGTTTATAAAGTAACAGCCTGTTATCAAACTAAAAGCTAGTTCAGGTTTTCTATTTCTGGAATCTAGTCCCTGGTTGTTATAAAAGATACTCTGTCAATTATTCAAGTTATACAGGAATTCAAAGGGTCATTGACAGCTTATACAGCTCCTAAACTACTCTGTCAATTATTCAAGTTATACAGGAATTCAAAGGGTCATTGACAGCTTATACAGCTCCTAAACTACATAACAGATTTATGTGAAAAACTACTGGACAACCAGATGTGTATTCAAAGTGTATGTCAGAAAATCCTTTTTGTTCCTGTGTGTCTGGACTATATCAGTACTTGGAGTTTTAAAAATCTGCATGCTCTCCTGAACTAATGAGAAAACTGCTGTTAAGTTGGACTATGAAACCTGAAGCAACCTAGGGCAGCCAGGCTTGATTCTTTCCCTTCATATACTGAATCTATTTGTGGACACTGAGAGATTCTTATTTGAGCATTTGTTTGTTTTTGAATTTTAAAAACTCCAAGAGAAACAAAGTTAGTCCAACACCAGAAGTGTTTTAAAATATCATTATCTAATCCCTGCCTCAGGTGCAAATATCAATACAACCTCAGTTACAAAATATTATGGTGCCCTCATAATGACTTGTAGATCTTTACAAGATCCACACATGTTTTCAGTTGTATTATTAAAACTATCCCAAGCCACTACATTTTAAAAATGCAATCACATTTCTTGCATCAAAATCCATGAGTTAAGTGCATAATCCATGATATAAGTGCAATTTCTCCTAGTTAATTTTGTATGCAATTAGTTTTTATATTAATTTTATTCTATTAATTAATTCTATATTCAAGCCTATCTCACAGGCAAAAACTGTAGTGTCCCAAAAATAGAGTTCACACTGGGAAGACAGCATGCCTATTTGGATGTTTAAGCACTACTCTGCAATGATTACAAGGAGTAATTAAATAAAAAAGGCAAATGCTCACTACCTAACAGGAACCGTCTCCCTTGGGGCTTGAGCCAGCAAAATATTAATAAGGCCACTGATTCCAGTAGAACAGCTCACTTGCTTTAAGCTAAACACAGTGTTTAATGGATTGAAGCCTTGATTAATAAATGGAGCTAATAACAAAGCATGAAATTTGTATAAAAATCTTTTTGATTTTGATAACCTCCATGCACAGTAGCTCACTGGCAATCTTGCCTCTCTTTTAGATCATTGTTCTTATCTTTGGAAAACAAAGGCAGAAAATACTAAAATTCTGTTGAATCTCATCATCAAATTCTACATTAAGAGCACAAAAGATGAGATTTTGCTTCAAGGCACTCAGGAGTCTATGGTAAATACAAACCTTTCAGCTCCACCTCAGCATTTCTCTCCAGCATTGCCTACTTATGGAATATAAATTTACATTCTATTTATATCGTTGCTTAGTGTCTTCATATAAAATGAATACACAATCATACATTTTGTAAACACCATGACTGATATGTAATAGAAATTCTATATTTAGAGATTTGACAATTTAGCAGTGACATTTTTATGTATCTACCTCTTATTTATGTGACTATATTTTGCTTGCAGTTTTTAATCTGTTTTCCTTCTGTTGTTATATTTTCAAAATCATGCTGTATGTATATTTTATGTGATATATTATTATCCTAAAATATACCACTATTATTAATAATGAATCAGCTCTAGCAGTGACAGAATAGAGATCATTTATCTGCATTTTAATTTCTCTTAGCTGCAGTAATTCTCCCCAGGAATTAAATTCTCATATAGCTTAGCACAGGTCTAAAGAACATGATGTTTGTATCATCAGTTACCACTGGAATTGGGGGATTCCATCTATATTTGAGAATTAAAAATCCTCCCTATGCTTGAGAAGAAAAAAAAAAATCTCAATAAAAAATGTGTGCAATACGTCAGTCATACTTCAGCTTGTTAAGATACAGGTAATTTCATTATCCATGAAGTAAAAACAATTAGTTTTTATTCACCCAGAAATTAAATGCAACAGCCAATAGTTAAGCAAAACATCTTCTTCTTTTAGTCACCTCAAGTCTGTCTTGTGAATACATTTTAAAGAATATTACATCGTGACCTTATGATCAGCATCTGTATTTCTTCCAGAGAAAACTGGCAAAAGCTCTTGCAATACAGACTGAAATACATTAGTAAGTCTGTTGTTGCTTTTTGAGGTATATTGAACAACTGCTTTTCTTTCCAGTGATGGCTACTCCCATATTTGAACATTGGCTCTTCTATTTGTGGGTTGTTCTTACCATAAAAAAATCTATTCTATTTGTAGCCTTGTATTTAATAATAGGTCAAAGCCTCTGGGGTTTCACACTTGAGTGAGTTACATCCTGGGGAATCCTGTTTACGGAGAAAGTCAGATTAATTAACATAATCAAACATGTCTCAGTAAAACTAGGATCTAAAACTACAGTGATGTCATATTTCATCACAGCATCCTCTTAAAATTCTGGAATGTCCATAAGTGGCACAGTGTGTATGGAAAAAAATACATATATGAGATCTTTATTTCTTACTATTGTCATATACGTGGTTTTCAACCCTGACAGATGGGAAGGCAATCTGATGTTTATAAAGTCATTTATTAATTTTTGTAAGCAAGTACCGTTAATTGTGGAATTCACTATATCATGGTAAAAAAAAAATAATGGTTTTAAAGATTCACATATTTTAACACTGGAACTATCATTTCATGTGAACTTGTGAATAGCAAGGCCCAACAAATTTTACCAGTGGCTTCTGAATCAGGACCCAGGACTTATGTTTGACCTAGATTTAAAGACTTTAAAGGGCAATTGATTCTACTCGTTCCTTATGTTTTAACAGTTTAATAGTCTTTAAGTAGAATTTTCTCTATTCTGAATTCATCTTTTGTCATAATCCAGCCATGCTACACATAGTTATTTGAAGAATTATCTTCACCTCACATCTTTTCTCCCATATAGATATATAAAGACACCTCTAAACCATTCTGCCTTGAGGAGATGAAATTGCTTTAATCTATGTGAGAAAGGTAGCCTAAACTGCAATGTTCTTGTAACCCTTCAGAGAAACCTTTTTAACATAATTAAACTTAGTGAAAGTTGAAAATGTGTTCCAGGATTGTGCACATTAAAGTGATAATAACACCTCTCATTATTGCTATGATTGGTTTGTCTTAATAGTCTACAAGGATTCTGTCTGGTCACACCAAAAGCTATATTCAGCAATCTCTCACCCTCTCTCTCTACATTGACTTCTTCATATTACTGCTGTTGACTGGCTGCACAATCTTGCATTCAGTCGTATAAATTGAATGTTGTTAAACTGAGCTACTCTAGGTAATTGACCTATGATAATCTTTTATTTAGGCCAAATATTCTAAGTTTTTCAGGTTTCTGCATTTTGGGGACAAAAAAAAATCCACTAGGATGATGGTGAAATTCTATCAATGTTTTCATCCTATGAAAAATTAGACATTCATTTTCACTCACAGATACAAAATGGCCAATAACAAAATTGCCAGAGCACTTATCCAGGATTTTTGAGGATTTTGAGGGAATTTAAAATAAACCTCCAACAACCCTAGAGCTAATTTTTAAAATAGCTACTCTCAGTGAACATCGCTCATTCTCATATGTACAAGTGTTTTACTTTGCAAGTATACCTAAATATGAATTGCACCAGAGAAAGACTAGCTATACAACATGCTGATTATGGCATTTAACAAGGATACAGATAACTTTATTATACTTCTTGTATGAAGAATGAAGAAAGACTACAGTCTTTCTGTGAGGTGCTTGCATACTGTTTAAGCAGGCCAATATTTTGACCTATTTGACCAATATTGACCTACTGTGTTGATTGACTAAGTATTCTATATAGGAAAAGTGGATACTGACACAAACTAACACATTTTGGTGAAAACTTCATTTAAACATAGCTATGTTTTCAATTTTGTACTTCAATTAATTGCAAATATTTAAATACTTTCTGACTTCCAACAGTAGCTTTCATGTATACACATCACTTGTCATGTTTCAAGGAGTGTTATTTTACGATGTGAGATATATGTAAACCAACAACATGAACATTGGAGACAAGGTCATGGTCCAATTCTATGGATTTCAATTTTAAAGTGGTTGTTCAAACAAATCTCACCTTTCGATTCACAAACTTTAACAGAAGTATCAAGAGATACCATAAAGTTCTCCTAAAGAGTGGACATTGCTGTGTGTTCGGCCTTGTATACGGTAGGTTTTCCTCAAGTGATATGGAAAGAATAAAAATGCTGTAATTAAAACAATAGTGAATTAAAGCTCTTAAAACTGGGAATGTTTTATCAAAGCTTTTGATTAAATGCTAAGTGTGCCCCTATGCTTTTAATCTCACTGAAGACAACAGTATGGGTTTGAGTGCTTTTTGAACAGGAACTTCTCATACTCATGCAGGGCTGTTTGAATCTGCTCAGAAGAGAATATTTTAATATTCAATGCTACTTATGTGATAACTTTCCAAAGCACAATATTTCTTACAAATAATTAAAAATTGAAGACAGCATTTGTAACTAGTGGAAGAAAGTGATGTAACAGAGAAGTTACTACTTAAAGCAGAAGCAAGTGTATGTTTTCCCCAAACAGATTTCAAAAGTTTGAACTCTGCATATCTGAGGTAGAGCTCATATTTATAATTAATAGAACTGTTCATATTGGAGAACTGGAGAATTCATGCCGGTAATATTAATTAATGGCATCACAAGAAAAATACACTTGCCTCAGTGCCCTGGGGAAATGTAAGACCAATTCAATGTCGAAGTACACAACGCACAAAGATAAGGCTCTGCCTTGAGAAGCAGCCTCACTAAATGCTTATTTTAAGGGAAAAGATGAGAATCAACTGTTCTGTCTACACAAAGGAAGTACACTGATTCAGCAGAGCACCTTCGCTGCCAAATTGACCTTGAGCAAATAGAGCGATTCTTCTTTTTTATTATTATTTTTATGTTTTCAATAGAAGGTTTAAACTGATTCTTGCCATTGTTAGCACCAGGGCAAAGAATGGGGAGGGAGAGAAGGACAAGAATGAAAAGGTAGATTTCTTGCAAAGTGACCAAAAACCTTAGAGTACTGAATAGAAAGCGTCCCTGAGTTGTTCTTCCCTTTTACAAATCACACTGTCTAAAAACAAAGCTTGAGAAGCAGAGGAAGTTAGTGACATTCTAGTATATTCTCCTGTATATACTTGATGCCTTACAAAGCAAGCCAAACTGGATCTAAAGATATGACAGTAATGGTTATTTAGTTACTATGCTTGGCAGAACAACCCCGAAAAAACAGTTGGAAAAATGGGGAAATGGGAAAAATAGACAATGTAGCCAAAGTACTGAGGTGAATGCCACATGTGGGAATATTTTTTTCTGTTTGGAAAGAGAAAAGACCTGGAGGTGGAGCATGTCATTGCATCCAAAGATTTATAACGAAATAATCTCTAACACATCTGCAATCTGTAGCACTATATAAAATCCACATTTCTTCTTTACTTCATCTCCTTTCATCAATGGTCTCATCTATTTTGCACTATGGGTAAAAGTTGTTCTATGTTTTATTCACTCTTCCTTCTTCTATAATGTCCACTTCATTTCAGTTTCTTTTACTCTTTGTTCATGTTCCTCATCCTGTTGAACCTTTGCCTTGTCCCCACATCTACTTTTTTTTCCTCCTTCTCTTCCATCCCCCTTCCCTCAGATACAGCCCTTGCTCACACACCTTTCACCTTCCCTCATGCAGAAGCCATGCAGATTCCCACATGATTTTCTCAAACAGTATATCTCAGTGTAAACTGATAAATCTTTGCCCTTTTATTTTAATGAAAACAACTCCTGGCTTGCATCAGATTTCTTTTCAGGTTTCTTTGCTCATCATCAGGAACCATAATCACGTCGCTTCCCTATGGTCACCAGTGCTTGTAAGTTCATCCTTCCATTCCCTGTCTCGCAAGGAATAAATATCCCGTACCTTTCTTACAATATTCTTTCCCTCACCCCTTTCCAGGATCCCTTCAAGGACATTCCTTCGGGTCTCTTGCAGCCAAGCTTTCAGGTGCTCCTTGTTCACACTTTCCCTGTCATTCAGTCCAATGGCACTAGACCTTCCCTCAAGAGACAGAAGATGCACTTCCCCTGCGCCCATGGGGGCTGTGCTTTCCAACACGAGTTAAACACGCAGTGTTCCCCAAGAACCTGCTCTTTAAGACAACACATGTCACCGGCCCAAGGCGAGGGGGAGACCAGAGGACCCCCCCGTTCCTCAAAACTTCATGAGGAAGTTCCTGTCTCTGGAAATCAGTCCCAGCCCTCGAGTCCCTGCCAGGCATCGCGACCCCACTCATTTGGGTACCAAAACTGAGCAGAGTACCGGGCTGGGGGGCTCGGCACCGCGCGTGGCCGCGCAGCCGGCAGCAAGGGGGGCTCTCGGCTCCCCGCGGGCTGAGCAGGGCCCCGGGCGGGACCGCCCCGCGCTCCTCTCGCCTTCCCTTCCCCTCCCGCCCCGCTCCGCTGGGCTCCGCGGCGCGCGGGGCCGGGCGCTCCGGGGGGAGGCTCCGGCGCCCGGGGC
>VZSG01000375.1:432526-446612 GCA_013398315.1 Nothoprocta pentlandii | reverse complement strand
GTGTTCTGAGGCAACAGGATCCCACCTAATTGATGACTCCAGATTCTGTGCTAATATAAATGCTAAGTAATAACAAAAAAAAAAAAAGAGAGAGAGAAAAGAGTGCAAAAGCAGACAGCATGACATTATAAAAGAGCAAAAGAATTTGTTAAAGGAAAGTATTGTTATTTTTCCAGTCAGCTCTCTAATTAATTGTTCCACACTGCAGTGAAGTTTCTAAGTACTGAATACTTCTTATATAATTTTCCTGCACCACATGGTATCCTTGTATTCCTCTACCCGCTAGCATGGATGTACAAGACTTGAGTAAAGAAAGTCAGAGCTATTACCAAGTATTAACTCCCCTAAAAAATATTATTCCTTATCTATATTGTCATTAAGGAAGTTTTCATTTGGGGTCATAAAACATGGGCAGAATATAGTTGCCAAAGGAAAGGGCAGAAAATGCAGACAAATTGAAAAAGATCTCAGACACTTGGATACACTGGAAAATTAACTCACTGAAATCTCAAAGTAAGTAGTGAGCCATTACATGAGTAGTAAATCATCTTACACTGTGAGGCTGAGCTTGTTGCTATTAATCCGTATGTAACTATTACAGCTAAAACTAAGCTAGGAAGGATATCACCAGCAAAATCAATACAGCTGTTACATTTACAAAAGCAAACTATTTTTCACCCTCCATGAGAAAAAATCAAGTTGTAATTATGACTATATACCCTACTGTCTTAAGATTTCTTCTATTACCTTCCATGTTTCGTTGCCTTTGATAGAGAAGCTTACCCTTATTCAACTACAAACATTGCCTCTTGTTACTTGTGCTACTCTCATGATTTAGAACATCACAAGTAATTAAACATTTAAAAAGATACATTGGTACATGCTACTCACCTCACTATTGCCCAAGACTTCACAACCTACGTACAGTTTGCAGGACACAACATCATGTGTAGAACTTACTCCCAATTTCTTGTAAAAATCCATTTTTCTTCTTTTTCAGAATCTTGAAAAATAAATTATAAAACCAAATTAATATAAGTTGCATCCTCTTTGAGGATTCACAACTGCCACAGTGTTGTATCTGACATTCGCTTTTTCACAATTAACCACTCAGCAGAAATACCTAATAAATACAGTTATACCAGCATACTTCAGAAGGTGATTATATTTAATTATTACTACTTTAAGTCCATCTTAGAGGGTGATTGCAGAGCCTAGAGACTTTTTCCAGAAAGGGTTGGCTTACATGTCTTGTGAGGTTATTTATTCCAAGGACTGGTAAAGATACACTTTCCTTTCTATGTTATACGTACTGGTTATCTGTACTTTATATACATTTATATTATTTTTATACATATATACACTTTTTTATACAACACATTATTTATACACCTATATATGTAAGATTTCTCACTTTCTAGAGAAATGTGTGAAGTATATATGAAGGGCTACATACTTGCACAAAGTAAATCACTCAAATCTTTATTACCTTAGTATGACTTCAGACTGTGGACATCTTGGCTATAACAACTCCCATGCAAATCTGCCTGTAACAGAAAGAGAATTGCCCTGGGGAAGGAGGCACCATGCAAAGCCACAGAACCAACTTAAAAGCTTTGTGCCATCCTCCTGATCACTGGCAACGAAAGTAGGGTCAGTGACTGAGGACACTGAAGCTCCTCCCAAGTTCCATGGCTCTTTGGTGACCCTATTAGCCCAATCTGGAAGTTTTGGGGCAGGACAGCAGCATGCCGAGGAGCTAGCCCATGCACAACCAGTGCAAGATCATGGCATTAGTACGTGGTGCACAGATACCAACCCATCCCTCTACTCTAGCTATATATTTTATGTAAAGCCTTGATTTCACATGGCTAAAATATGAGTAAATGCAGTACTGCAAGATAAATTTTAATTTTGTGTCTAAGTCTCTATATAATGCCTCCATGAAAGCATGTGTTTCTCAGAGCTGCTTTCCCCATTGCCAGCAGGTCAGATCCATTACCGCTGATGCCATTAGTAATGGAACTAAAAACAAAGTGGTCAGATTTCAGCATCACATCTGGACCTAGATCCCATAAAATAATTTTCAAAAAACTAGGGCATTTGTTTTTCATGCTGCATCTGGAAAAAACCTGCTTTACACAATCACTTCTTTTCTGCAAACAGAAAGATACAGATTTATCAGATGCCAGTTGTGAAAAAAACATTTGCAAGGGTTATAGTAAAACAAAGAAACTTCTATCTGTTTTCTTTCATTTTTTTTTGCACACTCAAGATCTGATTCTCAGCTATTTTGAACATGATATTGTAACTTATTTTTATACAAAAAGATTGTGAATTGCACCCACTTGAATACAGTGAGGTGGAGAACTGGAAATAAATTGGAAATATTTGCATTCAGGCTCTCCTTAATTATAGGGCAAAATTAATCTCCTAAATATATCCCAAATATTGTAAATCTGTACAAAAGAAGTCTGAACATCTCTATATAGAGGTGTATTGCAATTTTACCTGAAATCAAAGTGTGAAGACAAATGCACTTTTTCAGATTTCCTGCAGGAAAACTGCTCAGTGGTTAACAGAATGGCTTTTTCCATCTTTTTTTTTTTTTTTTTTTTTTTTTTTTTTTTTTTTTTTTTTTTTTTTTTTTTTTTTTTTTTTTTTTTTTTNTTTTTTTTTTTTTTTTTTTTTTTTTTTTTTTTTTTTTAACAGCAATTACTCCTTCAGGTGATGACGTGTCTTGCAGATAATAAAAGACCAGACTACATTCACTACATATATAACTTTCCTTCACCCAGCCTCTTTCGATTTGTTTATACCAAGCTAAGAAGACTGAGATGACAATCAAGAGGGCATGGGACACAGAGCACAGGCAAGACTAAGACAGCAAATGTATAGCCAATGTGTATCTGACAGGAATTTTAAACACCACTTTCTGTGTGTGAAAGAGCCACCACTGTCGGTGTATGTGTAGTGGACCAAGATAATTTTGGTGGAAGCATGAAAGGCTGGCAGCACTGTTTTTTAACCGTCATGTTATTTTTTATGACTTATTCAGTAAGGACTATGCTCCAGTGCATGCATTAGAAACACTGGGCTCTGTCATTATGTGGCATGAATCCTGCCACTCTGATCATCACCCTTAAGATCAACTTTATTGTTGCCTTAAACAACAGCATATACAGGAGGACTGTGGTGCTGATTAGCATATAACTAATAAAGAATAAAAAAACTACTTCATTCATGTAGTGAACATAAATCAACATGGCTGATTGAACACTAACATTATTTTTTCATAAAAAAATTCCAAAATTCTGAAAGAGTTTTGTTGCTTTTTTAGCTAAGAGCAAGAATTTTAAGATGTTAAAAGCGGGAAGAAACTTTGCCAATGCTTTGGGGGAGATGTTTAGGAAGTTTTTCAAGACTGGCACCTGGGACCCCACCTTTGACACTCTTAGAGATTGTTCACGTGCAGTTCCACAACAGCACTAGAAAATGGATTGATGCTGAGTGAATAGAAAGGACATCAGGCAAGATCTTACACAAGCATGTCTACGTTTCATTAAAATGACATTGAAACACATGTAAACATAAAACAGTATTTAAACAAATCAATATTTCTCCAACTAGAAATATTTTGTGTCACTTGAAAATTTTTAAACAATAGTAAGAACACAGCATTCACTTAATAGTTAGCCGACTAACCAAAATAAACAATTTAATGAGCAGCATTTTGGGAAAGAACTCCATATATCCTAAGTTCAATTTACTGATAAGTGTTGATTTATCTAGGCTGCAGCTGCTGTTGAAATATTTTATCTTAGGATGAGTGAGTCTCCAAGCTCTTTTCAGCATCCCTGTAGTTTTACATATAACTTTATATTCAATTGAAAAAAAAAGTGCCATCTTCTAAACAGCTATCTGACATGCTCACTGAAGATACAAGACAACACTGTTGTACCAATACAAGCAGAACTTCCCTAAGGCAAATGGAATAGTGTTTAGTTGAATTATGCTTCAGTCTTCACTGGCCCTACAGCATTAATTCAGAACTGAATTATTATCAAGCTTGTTAAAGCCCTGTCTTTGAATTCTAGATTTTCTATAAACTTTCTTGTGAACAGGAAAAAGAGTTGTTTGAGAAAGAAAACAAACACAAAAAAAAAAAAGAAAAGAAAATTCCCAGATGTATTCAATTTCATTTACGATTTTCAACTCATAAAGGTGGATTTTTAAAGCAAGACAAAGAGGGGAACAGTGTGCTTATGGAATTATAAATGATCATTACTGATGATTAATGGTCATTATTCTGGCTATTTCCGCAATACACACCTCAACTGGCATTGTACCTAACAATATTAAATGATGGTAGAGAATCGACTAAATGCAAAATAAACTTATCGGGCAGTAGCACAGCCACAGTTAAAAATCTAAGCATGTAAATTAAGACTCGCAAAACTAGCTATTTTCAGCTGCATTATTTAAAGGACAGTTTGAGAAACAATCAAAATAGAGGATCGTCCAAATAGTTGTAACCTTTAAAATTCTGTTCTTAATATTTTTTCTTGGATTTGGAAAGAGTTTGCCTTGTTAAAAAGAAATGATTGGCGGTCTTACCCAGACAAAATTCTCATTTTTATTAATTCTCCTTTCATATTAGTGTCATATTATTGATATCAGCTGAATTATTCTTCATTACGGTGGTGAAAGACACCAGTCAGTTCCTGAACATATTCAATCAGTTAGGGAAATTGTTCATTAATCACAGAAACAAATTTAATTGTTCAGCTCTGACAAGCATCCATAGTAGCATATCTAGTGGTACAAAAGATAACATTGTAAAATTATTTTACTTGGAGGCTTCTGAAACTATCCATTACTCCCACAACTTTTCTCCATTATTTAGTCAATAGGTGAATTTATCTTTATAGTGAGATAGCAATGCAAGTTCAAACTACTACAAAGTAGGGAGTTATAATTTCTATTTTTTAAAAAAATCCATTCACTTCAGTTGAGTTTTATCTGTCTTTAAAAAAAAAAACAGTTAATTGAATTTTGGGAAAATCTGGCTACCTTTGATTCAAAATCAAAAGCAATTTAACCCATGCAGTCAGTCTCCAGAAGAGTCTTAAGTTAACAAAACAATAAGGTTTTTCTCATTACTGAGGATAAATGTTGAAAATTATAAAATGTTTCAATATGAATATTTGAAATTTTCCTCTGCTCCTTTTCTGCCTGTGTGGGACAGCTTCTTACCAATAATGTCGGTAGAGAAAAATTATGAAACTTTAAAACACTAAGACAATAAATTTATCATAAGCATGAAAATGAAATTAAAGAAACAATCTATAATTTTATGAATCCAGACCTAGTTAAGATGGAAAGCCATATCTGTATATTTATGAGAAATGCTGACATTAAGTTTTCTTTATCCTAAGAGTAAGTGGTTTTCTAAAGGGGAAAAAAGAAAACATTGTGCATATATATACATACATAGTTACAAACAACAAGAATGTATATATTTAAGACTGATTTGGAATATATATCCCTTTGATCTGTAGAACGAGCATCAGATCAAAGTGACTTAAAAATACTTTAAAACCCATTACTCACTAGTCTTTGTCTCTATTAGAAAAAGTTGAAACATATCACAGTGATACTGAATTTTTCAAGCTACAGTACATAAATATGCTAGAGATTACATCAATTTACTTTCATTACAAATTGATCTGGAGGAAATCTGTAGGGCTGGAACAACTTTCAACTGTATTGACAAAAGAGAAAAGAATATTTTGCTACAAAGATATTAGGAACATCATAACAAAATGAAGGTAATTCATCCATTGTCTAACCTATAAAGAGCACTAAAATGTTGTATTGCCTCAGTCACTGAAACAGAAAAATGGAAAGAATTCCAAACCTGAAGCCACTTTTGTTAGGTGCACTGAAATGTAATCCCATATTTTTTCATACAGTTCTTCTTTCTAACTACTAAAATAATAAAGAATTGATAACTATTTATCTTAAACTGCCAATTTACTGTTTTCTGCATAAAGAATGATCATTTTGTCCAAAATGACTCTTACCAAAAGTTAGTCTGACCTATTGAATATCCTAAAAATAAGAAGATGGCCATTAGAAAAATAATAGTAATAAAAGAGGAATCAGTGAAAAAAACTAACCTCTTACTGGCAATAAAATGCTTCTGCTTCTGTTGCTGAACTGATAGTCTTTTCTCTGGCAAAAATTAGTTAAGAATTCAGGGTTTGTCTCTGAACTAATGAAATCACAATGATTCAAAACATTGCAAGGTATGAAAACCTGCGTTTTCATTGCATGAGGAACTGGCGACTTTGTGAACAAGTACAAACAAAAGAAATTTCATCTTTAATTAGCAAGCAGTACATTACTGTCATTTTTAACAGAAACTGTAGGAAAGACAGCTGGAATCTCAGTCATTTTTGTGTCACTGCAAATTTAATCTTTCTCCTTCATTTGGCATTGCTGGGGTTCAGTACATTTTGCCCTCTTCTTTTATTTATTCTTTCACCAGTGTAAACTCACTTCTCTTTTTTTGGTACCCGAGGCTGAAATTAATTCATTCACCAAGAAAGCTCAAGTAGAATTATTTTCGTACTAGAATAGAAAAGAGTTGGGAGGAACAAATCTGTCTTCTCCTAGCATGAACCTTGAACTAAATAACAAGGTCAGGTTACCTAATTCATGTGCCTCAGTTAGGAGTTTAGTTCACGATGTAACTAATGAAGAGAGCAATTGATCCAAAGTTGCTTCACAGAAAGAGCCTAATTTTGAGTCTTAACTTACCCTTTGGTTCCCTTAGGAGTAACCCTTTCTGTGTGAGCTACAATGGCAGGACAAGGACAGAAGAGTCTGGGAATCACTTCCAGGACTGGATCAGTGCAACTGTAATTCCATGGCACAACTTCTAGCTTTCCAAATTGGCTTGGGTTTTTTATGAATCAATATCGCTGATGAACAGCTTCCAATAAGGCATTTGCCTTTCATTTACTCTGAGGACTTTTAATTTTCAGTAGAATTTGCTTTAAAAAGCCCCTTGAGAATTTAATTGCAGTTTAAAATATCTGCTTTAAATGTACTTGTGCCTCTTTTGAGCTCCCATTCCATGATATTTACATCATCAGAAAATCTTTCAAAAATTAACCTTGTTTTTTCAGATCAAAAACAGTGAAATGCATTTCTCTTCTGACAACTATTTCAGGTAGCCAGTTTAGAAGTATTACACCTCAGAAGACCATTTGCGTCACACTTCTTAACTAAGTAAATGCATTTTAATGACAAACTGTTGAAAAACTTGAAAAAATATTGGGAAAGGGTATTGTCCAAAAATGTCAAGCAAATGAATATTTTTAAAGCTTTAGATTAGATAATTAGCTTAATTCCCTTTAGAAATATTATCACTTTTGATCTCCTAAAATGTGATGTTCACTTTTCACATTAAGCTTACCAGATACTTTCTATTAGTGGGTCTAAAATATCACAGAATCTCACCGCTATAATTTTCAAAACACAGTATTAGAGTATCATCAGATGATCAAGCATCAACTACTTAAAGATAATTCTATTTTAAAAGGCCTTGTTAATTAAGTAGTCATACTGAATAATTTTTGTTTTAAAAATTATACATTCTATCACCATTGTATTACTTACAGCTATAGAATCAAGGGAAGTGGTCTCGAGATTAAATCACCTAACCATTATCGTACTCCTGAGGTGAACCAGTGGATAAGTACCAACTCAGATCAATTTGCTGAAATGCTTTTGTGTATTGCTGTTTGTGAGAGGCAGCAGAGCACATAATGGCTGGCTACAGTTTATGCTTTCCTTGTGAGTGTGTAATTAATTTCCTTGAGCTGCTCTGTAAAGTTTTTTAATGTAAAGTGCATTAAAAGCATTCAAAGATCAGCTGGATAGAATGGACTACAAACACAAGATCTGATTGCTCCAGGGGTTTGGCCACACTTGCTGTCTCAGAGAATAAACTAAATAATGAAATGAAGGAGGTATGGGACCATTGGAATGCATGAAAAGCATCATAAAACAGCTCTGTAGCATCCATTTTAAGATAAAATACAAAATTTCTAACTTCTGAATGGTCTGTATTTGAGGTGTTAATGGAAAGAAAGAATTATTATTACATGAGAAAATTCACAAAGCAAAGATTGACTTTCAATTGACTTTCAACAATGGTATTAACGTAAAGTTTTCAAAGTAAAATACATAGTCTAGCCATGGAAGGAAGGAAGCGAACATATTATCTAAGCAAAAGGTAATTTCTGACAAATATTTTCAATATTAGTGAGACTCTGCAGTTAATGCTCAGAATAAGTTGGATAAACTATGGCAGTGCTCTAACTTGTACGTGTTCGTAGCATTTTCCTGGTAAGTGTCTAGCATAAGGGATCATCACACCATATTCCTTTTTCATTTCTGTCATTCTCCTGTACCAGGAAAAACTTGGAAGAGTCAGTGAGATAGAATTTCTTCCTGCACTTCTTGTTTAGAATATTCATACTTAGCCTTTTCTGAAGAGTTATAAGTTTTCTCATATTAATATTCTCAGTACCCCACTACTTCTTCTCTTTGATATTTTTAAATAACTAATTACACTTTTAAGGGCTGAAACAACATACTGTGTTTCAAAGTGATTAAAGGAAAACACCTTGAAGATGAATAGTTCAAAAACTTTTGAAACTATACTACTATCTGATGGGAGAAATCAGTGAAAATCAGTACTTTCAGTAACACACCAGTGACAAGAAAGTCTCAAAAGAATATCATTGAAATAGCTTTCCAAAATATGACTTTAAAAATGCATATATAACATAATATTTTTTGATTGTTTGGGGAGATTGTGAAATACCATTTGAAGAATTCTTCAATAATTTTCTTTAAGAGAAGGAAAGAGAAATTTAGGTTTTCTTTTTACAAATATGCCTACTTCAGAAATTCAAATTTAATGACTTATGCCTTTTCTTGCAAAATGAATTACCGATACTGTTAGTTGAGTTCTCTCATTTAAATTCTGTAGGTGATGGATGTTCTTGCTATATAGTTATCCTGGCTATATATTTGTTTTGTTTTCTTTTTTTTCTAGTTCAGAAATTGTACTGTTTTAAAGAGAGATTGAAAGAAACTGAATCTATTTCCTGAAATAGCAGTCATACCTCTCACAACATCCAAATGTCCTTATCAATTCTCACCTTGAAACAGGCTTTTATATCTCTTCTCCCAGTGCAAGACTCTTCCTGAAGTATTTCCGTGCTTGAAAATCTTTTAATTTACCGTCTAAATTTATTCTTGGCCACTTTCCATCCATTTGTTTTCATGCCAAGGTTATCATTACCTTAAATTTCTTTCTTCTTTGCAGGTGGATGTTACAGATAGCACATTAGCTCATTCCTTCACAACATTGGTCAATCTCTTATGTTTGTACCGGCTGTAGTTTATCAGCAGCTCAAATGCAGTTTCCATTCTGGGGTTTAATTCCATGCTATGTAGGGAGAGAAGCTGCTGGGCAAGCCAAACACCCAACAGTGAGAGGAACTGAGCGAAATGGACCAACATTATCATGTATAATGCACATTATCACGTATAATTACAGGTTACAGGTTACTGGTTTGGGTTACTGATTCCTGCAAGTATGGTACCCAACCCCAGGGAAGAATAGCACTGGGAAGACACCATTTCTCACTTTTCAAATATTCCCATTACTTCTCTTCCTTAAGCTCTCCAAGTCCAGAAGGTGTCTTGGTTCTTAGCAGTCTGAAGATTTTGGCATGAGGTCTGTAATATCAGCTCCTAATTTAGCCTGGGTTTTATTGTTCAGTACTTTTCACCAAGCTACCTATATATGAAACACTATACTTCGTACTTTACTAAATTGTTTGTTCCAGAAAGTCATATTGTCTTGAGTTGTTCAGTTACGTTCCACATTATTATTAAAATTCTTTCCTTAAATTCCATTTGAATTTATCTGTATCTGATTGACTATTCTTCTGCCTTTCTTCTTGAGATTAAATGCCCAGTACTTTTCACTTTGAGGTACTTATATACTTCAATCATATTACTTTTCAATCTTCTTTTTTTTTTTTTTTTTTTTTTTTGATAGCTAAGCAGATTGAGCTCTGAATGTCCCTTACTGTAAGGAAATTTCTCTGTCTCTCAGATCATGGTTTAGTAGCTTTGTTCAATACCTTTTCTAATGCTTTAATGTCCTTTTTAAAGCTTGGACACAGAATTTGATTCAATATCCCAGAGCTTGTCTCATTAATAGCACATAAAATAGTAAAGTGACCTTCATGGTCACTTGTATACCCTTGCATAACACATAATACAGTGAAAACTTTACCACACAATGCTGAGATGTTTAGACTGAATTCTAAATCTTCCTTCAGACTCACTACTTTCCTAGGTACAGTCTCTAACTCTGTAGTTGTGGCCCAAATTCCCAATTCATTCATGTATCTTTGGGTACTCTCTCTCCTTTTTAAAGTGTTTTGCTTAAATTGGCTTCACTTATTTCCTTGCTCTCATCCTTTTTTTTATATATAATTCTTAAGCTTGAACAAACAATAACTTTATATTTTATTCTTAGATTGCAGACGAAACTGCTGAATATCATTTTACTACAGCTCCCTACACCAGGTTTTTGGTTAGATTGTGGGTACAGAAGTCTCTATCTTGGCTATGCGAGGTGTTTTCTTAATTTCTAAGACATTCCACTGTAAATGTCCTGAGCTAACAGTTCCTGGCTCAGGTATAACTTTTGGTACACCATGTACTATCATGCACAAGCTCATCTTCTCTTTCAGATATAATGTATAACAAAACTGAAAGCTCTTTACCATGTACAACCAATTTTGGTGATTCTCTGTATACAAAAGACCAACATTTTACCAGGTTGAATTTCATAAAATCCTCTGCCATATTGATCTTGACTAAACTATCAAGTCTTGGTCCTTTTAATTAGAAGAGTATTCCACAAGTTAGCTGAGATAGATCAAGAAATATTTGCCCAACAGTTTCTTCAGAGACATCTTTTCCATTAAAGGGAATTTTTAATGGCAGAAATCTGCAATGCACAGCCAGCTTTTACTTAGAAACACATTAAACTGAGAGCAAAGAAAAACTTGCCTTGAAGAAAGTTTTAATTACAAATTACGGCTGAGATTGCTAAAATAAAACTTGCTTATGAAAAAAGTATTAATTACCCTGAATACATTGTTTTCAGAGGCAGGCAATAAAATTATTCAAGGCATTCTTATGGTTAAACTGACTAATTATATTAAATATCAATTGGCAATGCCATGATATCACAAAAAAAGCAAAAACTATATTTGGAAAATCCGTAGTCCCAACAATTATTTTTTCATACTCAGCATTAGCTAATGCTAATGCATAGTGACCTTAAAGTACTTTATCCCACAAAAGCCTTTAAAAACAACAGCAATAAATGCCACAACAGAAGGATTCCAGAAGAATTTCAGAGATGTGAAAAGCAAATACCCCATTCAGAGAAAGCCATCAATGTTGAAGCTTACAGCAGGTCTAATAGCATAAATAAGTCTAAACATATCTATCTAATATGCCTATACATATCTATATGTATACATATATATTTATATGTCAGTATATGGACAGGAATTTTGTTCTCTGCAGCCTTGCAAATAGATACAGTGCAGTGAAGTAGATGCAACTTTTTTTTCCTTTCTTTTCACTTTATGGTCATGTACAACCTCTGACAGAAATAAAAATGACTCTGAGTTGCAGGACTGCAAAGAACCAGACCCACTCAGAGGGTTCAATGCTGAAAAAAAAAGGCAGAGGCCAGGAGGAATAAAATGTGTCTCAATAACTTTAAATTGCACTGAGAAAAGAAAATATTGAGTGCTTGTTTTATCAAAGACAAATACTTCATCCAGTCACAGAAAGAAATACAGAACCAGGTTAGCTACTAAAGGACACTGAAGAAGCATCTTTACTGAAATCAAAGTATTCAAAAAATTCAGAAATATGCAATCAACTTACCAAAGAATGGAATAAACATTAGATTAGCAAGAGGGATAAAACTACTTTTTAACTGTCTAATTTTAATGTTACGATTAAAGGACTTTATTGCTGTTTTCTAATAAAAATATAAATAAATCCAATACAGTCTAGATGATATTATGTCTATATGTCAATATGTGCAAGCCTCCCACACTTGTTACAAAAAAAAAAAAAAAAAAAAAAAAAAAAAAAAAAAAAAAAAAAAAAAAAAAAAAAAAAAAAAAAACTCAGTATGAAAGCCAAAGAAGTAGAATTATATGTTTTAAGACATTAAATGCAAATTCCAATTTGAAGATAGTTTTTACTGCACCTACCTTTTTTTACTATGGAATAGTAATTTTCATGTTCTGAATAACCTGAGTAACTAAAAATTAATTTTAGTGATTGAAAATATTTATTTGGATAACTGACGATATGTAGCCATATAGCTATGTAACCATACAACACACATATAGATCAAGAGAAATTTGAAATGGAAATATTCTCCGCCTCAGTCTTTGGAGAAAAAAGTAACATATGCATACAAACTTACATCTATAGATGAAACATACTTTTCTGAACATTATCTATTGCTAACAAGTAAAATTCAACATTTCAATGAGTTAGAAAACTACAGTGAATTTTGTGTTAGTAAGCTCCTATGGAATTTGTATTCTTTCTTGTATGTAACTCAAAATAAAGGTATATTTAAGCACTTTTAGAAGAATTAACTGGCACTAGTAGGAAACAATTGTCTTAAAACTGGATGAGAGGTATTTTCATTGGTAGTAGATTTTGAGTAGATATCAACATAACAATGAGTTTTGTATCTTCAGGCTCTTAAAACCATTTATGGTTTCAGTTTCATGTTGTAAGATGATATTACTTGCACTTTAAATACATATTGTTATTAACTATGTTCATTTTTCAACATATTGGTTAGCACTCAAGTAGGACTTCTACAAAACAGGCTTTTTCTACAACAAAAGACCTTTTTTTGGAGGATCCACATGGTTGATCTCAGTGCTGATATTCTTCTCTCTTGATGTGTGCAGAACACACTTTAGAATGTCAGTGGGAGTTCTGCATATGTGTGGCGAGGAGGCTATCTGAGATGACATTTGCCATGTGGCTCTGAGATGAAAATTTTGCCCTAAGATAGTTCCTCCAGTAAGTTTTTTTTCCATCACAGCAGTCATTTTTGTTTTAGTGGAAAATGAACCTCAAAGATGATGTTAAAGAATACAATCTACGGAGAAATTACTTGATATTATATGCATAAACATATGATATCAATGATCATATTATCTAAAACATTCACTGAATAAAAAATGGTAGTGGAAGCACTATTCTATAAACAGTCTTGACTACTTCTTTCTGGCATAGGCTGCTACCAAATCACACCCAGTTAAACAGATTGGTCTTAGAGCTGATTTCAAATTGCTATCTTCCACATGCTATTTGTATAGATAATGTAATTCTTTATTTCTGCAATTCTGTATAAAGTATCAGTTACTAATGACTGAAAGTATATTAATGTCCAGAAGTATTAATACTATTCTATCAGCTTGAACTTCAGGGAAAAAAAAGAAAAAGATAAAAAATAGGTAAAAAAAAGAATTTACTATTTCCATGTAAAGGAAATTAATTCTTTGCTATTATTTTTTAAGTACAAGCTAGTTAAACAGTCAGTTTCAGCTTTGCTGTTTTCTTGTTCATACACTATTAAGTGATTGAATATGAAAAAATAAAAGGTTTATTCAAAAAAAAAATCTAAGTTAATTAATTTTTTTTGTTCTTTTTTTTTCCCTTGTTGTTAGTTTGGTAGCCACAAAGGAAACAGACAGCGCAAGATCTCGTAGTATGCCAATGTCACCATCTGATTTCCTGGATAAGCTAATGGGTCGCATGTCAGGATACGATGCAAGGATCAGACCAAATTTCAAAGGTAATTTCAAACCTAACCTGTCACATAATTCAGTATTCCTTTCATATAAATGTAATTTCTGGAATAATT
>VZSG01000375.1:402258-432151 GCA_013398315.1 Nothoprocta pentlandii | reverse complement strand
ATAACTGTGATTAAAAATTACTCTTACATACCTTAGACACCTTAGGTGTCTCCTCCTATGTTTATCTTTCTAATTCCAGGAGGTTCTCTCATATTTTACTAAATAGCAGGTTTTATTCCATATCTGCTATGAATCTTTTCCTTTGACAGATGGGCATTCCTCCTCTAAGTCTTCTCTCACTGTGTTTCCATCTTAATTCTTGCTTAGCACTGAACTTTATAGTCTTTTTATGCCACTGGGTCTCAAAAACATACATAGTTATGCTTCTACAGCCATTGTTATTTGCTGTTCCTCTTTTTTCTTTTTTGGCCAAAATTTTTCTGACTCACAAGAATAAAACAAGCAGTTGGGAAAATTACTTCCTCATCAGTATGCCTTTAAAAGTCAGTGCTATATATATAAACTTAATATCTAAAATTTACTGCAGCTGGAAATGCATAGATTTTACTAAGTTAGCAGTGCCGATATTTCTCAAAAAGAAAAAAACATGAACTGGAAGCATATCACCAAAAAGACTTAAACTGTTAATTAACACTCACCATATCTATACAGAATAATTCCCTTGGGAAGTATTTCCCAGAAGCACTCTGAAGAATAGTCTTGTGGTAGGTTTCCTGAAAGGCAGGGAAAAATTGCTGTATTAAACAATATCGGCACACTAATGCAATACACTACTTCTAAAATATCTTTTTATATGTATGGCATCTCTGAAAATATTTTTGCTTCTTTTTAAAGTTATCTTGACTTGTTCCCACACTATATTCCTTAGAATGTAAACTGCAAGTTCAACTTAAGGTAAAGCTGTGCTGGGCAAAAGACCTCAGGCAAAGTTTGAGCACTGTAGTTTTTCTTCCGTGACTCTCCTGAAGTGCTACAAACAAGTGTTTAAAAACAAGGCACTTGCATCTTAGCAGTTCATTTGGGGATTGGATTTTGGAGCTTGTCATAGACACCATGCAATCACAGTCTTCTGATGGGGTTACACTGAAGATCAGCCAGATGGTTTAGAGATTAGTGGATTCAACATAGTGCTTCTTGAATGTATAATTCAAAAGACTCGCCTCAATTCAAGGGCCTTGTTTTGTAACCGTTGAAATTTAAAGAGACAAAAACCTAATTTGACATTGTTCTTTATCAAAAAGTGCACATTCTAAATCTTCTAGACAGCTATGCAGTTTGAGCAAATCTGCCTAAAATGATTCAGATCTATCACAAAGAATAAGTCTCTCCTTAAGTGACTTTACCACTTTCTGGCTAATTTTATTATTCCTAGTACAAGTGCTGGAACTTTATGCCTTCTTGAATTTTTAAGTTATCAAGGGTTTTAAAGAAACAGAACAAGTACTACTAAAAGGTCTCAGCTCATCAGCCACCTCCCACCCTGGCCCATTTTACTTGTCACTTTCCTATAATTCCTATGTAGCCAACAATTTTAACTTCTTTCTGTCATATTTAATCTTGATAGGTAACACAGAATCATATATTTTGCCTGAATGCTCTCATTTTGGATAAGAGATATAGCTTGCTTATGTTCACCCAATAGAAGGAACAGACTAAAGAGTAGTAATATTTATTTAGCTATGGAGGGAAACACAAATGAAGAATTCCTGTAAAATTTTTGTTCACATTTTACTTCTTGCAAGTCAAAACTGTTTCAGGATGCTTCTACTACTTAGATAGTCCACATTCTAGAGTACTTTTTCACCTTAAAATATGGGGAATACTTCAGTATTTTTCATATTTAGACCAAACTATGAAGTCTTTATGTAAAAACTGTCATTGACTCAGACTCCTAAGAACAGGCTAAAGAACAGCTTTGTACAAAACAAAAAGGTGAAGGCTGTGTTGCAGCTCTTTCAGAGAACCTCAGTTTTATTGCTGACATCTTGGGAAAATTTCTAGTAGTACAATGCAGTCAATATGGTGTCATAATTCAAATAAAACTGAATACTGAATTCCTGCATATAGTTATGTTTGAAAGAGAAAATGTCAGCCTCGCATTACTCAATAAATACTTCTCCATGATGCTTAGAAAACATTGTCACTTGCTCCTTGACACTCAGTAGAGGGCTCTTTGAAAACATGACAAACTGTAAGCTATTAATTTTGACTCATAAAATTACATTTACTGTGATCTCAATATGGATAATCATGCTTTACTACTTTTGAAATCTGTTAAATCCATTAGTTGAACATGCCATATGAAATGAAGCCACTGGTACTAATGCCCCTGAGATATTCAGGTTTAGAGGACTCTGCCCCAGTTTGTCATTGATGAATTCTTCACTTCCCACTGTGGCTCTGTTAATCATACTGCCACACAAATGGTAATCCCTCATAAATCTCCTACTGTTATAGGAAAAACAGAGACAAATGTGCCTAGCAACACTGAGATATACAGAAAAAGTCAGAAAGACAGCATGAACAACTTCTCACTTTTCCAGTAAAATTAACTGTCTTCTCTAACTCTTCAGAGTGCTCATGTAAGAAAAAAAGAGACCCAGATTGGCCTCCCAATCACAAAGATGCAGCAATGCAGACGACATGCATTGCAAGCATCCAGAGCACTTACCTAGGGCCCCCAGGGAACTTTTAAGCTAAAGGCACAACTTTTCTTGCTGCGCAATCACTCCTTCCAGAGTGAGGGTGGACAGCAGCTCTCTTCAACCCAGGCAGCTGCAACAGGCCTATCAATCTGAGACTAAAGTAGTGACAGATCCTTCTCTTTTCCACAGTTTCTGTTCTAGGACTTGACTTGTTCTATTTAGAGAGGATTAAACCTGACAATTTGTCACTTTCCCCAGAGAAGCTCCTCACTTCACTGTTTATTCAAAAGTAAATTTAATTAAAAAGTCTCATTTTTAGTCTTCAGAAATGTAGATGATTTTTATACATGTGATTTCCAAAGCACCTAGCATAATCTAGAAGTGTACAATGTTTTGCCTACCTGGCCAAAAAAAAATCCTTATGGAACTACGAAGAAATACTTGGACTTCTTTCACTTTCTTTGAATTTTTAAACACCATTTATTTTCTGCTACAAATTTGCTGAGGTTGTTTTTCTGCAGAAATGAAGAATGCTTGCTTTCCCAGTGCTTAAATAAAATATGGGAACATCACAAATTGGTTGGACATCTTTTCTTTTCTCACTTTTAATAGAAATAACACTTTCTACTTACATTGAATTATTAGTAAATCCTACTAGACTTTCTTCTTAGTTTTGGTTTTTTTTTTTCTACTGATATATTCATAATTCATCTAATATTTTCTATTGAAATATCTATTGGTCTGATATTATGGTTAAAGAATTGACTCACTTCATTATCAAGCTCAATATATGACATAGAAGAGATGTTTATTTTTTAAATCTACACAGTACGGAATGTAACCTCTAGAGAAAATCAAATAAGCTTTTGTATAGGAGCGTTTTATATACGAATATTTTATATACGAAAGTATAAAATGTTCCTTGCTTTGATATTTGTAAAGAGCCTTTAGCAATCATTAGTTTTAGAATTTCTTAAGTCAGGACTTGTATACAGGCCACTGATTTAAACAAGTACATTCTTTTAATCACTTTTGGAAACTATACTTTGGACTTTACAATATTTTATGGCAATAAATTCTTCATGTTCTAGAATTGTTCAAAGAATCTTTTTTCTGTTTGTTTTCAGTCTAGTGACTGACCATTTTACTGTCATTTCTTTTATTGATAATTGTCATTTTGAGAAATGGAGAAAAAATGGATCCTATACATCTTTACGGCTTTGTAGATACTTATATCTGCCCCCTCTATCACCACATTTCTAACTTGAAGAGTCTTTTTCTAGCTATGAATGCATATATCTATGTATGGCAGCATTTCAAAGAGCTTGTCATCCTTGACTGCCTTCTTGACATCTCTCTTTTTTCCTCTAATACATCCTTTAAAGGTCTTGTGAGGAGAACTTTTGAAGTATTCAAGTTCATGATATGGTGCCTGTATAGTACTACCTTCTTTTTTTTTTTTTAATCTATTTGCATTCCTCCTTTTATTTTCATTTGTTACTGACAATACAAAAGTATCATATTCATCCATATTTCCGGAATGTATTACTTTTCATCATCTCAATCAGATTAAGTGGTTAGTGCAGAGGTTAGACTAAGAAGAAAACAGCTCCCAACATCAGCCCTGTAACCATTTTTCATTTTTAATTGATTCGATAGCTGTCAGACACAACACACATTCCCTTCCATGGATACCAAAACTGGCACAGGTGGTAACTGACTCACAGTGATTAGTATTTTCACAGTTTCACTAAGATTTTTATAGTCTCTGTCTTGACATTACCTCATGACAATTTGTTTGTGCTCTCTTGGTCTGAAACACCTGTCTTCACACAAATCCCCCATGAGCAGCTCTGGTTTCTGACCCTGGCAGCCCCTGGAGACAAACGTCAATACAAAGAATTCCCTCAGCCTTTTTCCTCTGACCCTTTTTACTTTCATGAATACTTTTATGTCTTAATCATCTGCTTCTGACTTCATCTTCCAACTTTTGGCAGGATTCCTCTTTTTAATGCCTTGTAGACAGTTATGATTGCTAAATTGTCTGTCCTCAGTGAGTTTCAGCTCTTTTTTTTTTTTAATTTTGGCCTACCTTATTATAAATTTACTTTTACTTGCCTAATTTCATGATATTGAAAAAGACTTCCAGTTTAAACAGCCTCACTTATGCTTCTACTTGACCATGGTTTGGAGGAGTTCATTTTTATTTTGAGTCAATTCATCAGCTGTTTGCAAGCTGCTTTTAGCTTCTCCTGGTACCTTCTTTTTAACTAGCTATTAACTATCTCTTTGTAATGCTGCTTTTGAAATTAAGCAGCAGAGTTGCAAAGATTTAGGGCTTTTTTATATATAAAAAAGAATGGTGTTACATCATTTTAAAACAAAATATTGTTTTAAACATGACAATACCATCCTGATTTTGAAGTAAGTACTACTAAAGGTCTCAGACTAAAGGTCACAGAAAGGGAAACTAGCCTGCAAACAAATCACCTAACAGTCAGTGAGAACAATTCTCTGTCTGTCAGAGACCTCTGCCTTTATCTCCTCTGCTTTTTCCTTTTCTTGATGCTTTTCAGCAATTTCATCCCAATTTTACTCACTTCTAAGAAATATTGAATATGGTCAGCAGCTCTAAATAATTAAACAAGTATCATGACAATGTCAAAGTGACTGCCAAGTGTTACTTTCTTACTTTCTGAATTTCACTTCACCTGTGTAGTCTTGTGTACTAAAAAAGATAAAAGTACACATAGTAATTTTTTTTTGCTACAATAGCTGTACATCAAAATAAATGTCACCTTGAGGAGAGGAAGTTGGATATTGCAAATTGTGTCTTGTTAGCCAGATTGTTAATGAACATCCTGATTCTTCAAGTTTGCTGATTGTGAAGCATCAGCATTGACATAGTGGCTTATTATTTCAGTGACATTATAAAATAAATATTACATAAATGTTTGCAAGTCCAGTCCTCAAACTCCTAATACAGAACTTTCATTACTAGTGACTGCTCAAAATGAAATCAGCATTTCCAATATTGAGCTGCATTAACAATGCAGGAATATCAAGGTGCAGGAGGGTGACAGAAAGACAGAAAAAAAAAAAAAAAAAAAAAAAAAAAAAAAAAAAAAAAAAAAAAAAAAAAAAAAAAAAAAAAAAAAAAAAAAAAAAAAAAAAAAGCTTGTTTCCAGTGTATATTGACTGAATTTGATAAGAAGAAATGAAGAAATTATCATGCAATACTGCAACACCATTTTTACAGAGACTTTCAGATAAAAAGTAATTTAAGACCTCTCCCATGAAGACCTGATTCATTGTTCAGCCGTCATCGTGACTACTCTGCCATTCCCGATGCTTCACAAATGCAGAATCAGACAGAACAACAGCTAGCTGAAGACTTCTGGTAACAGAAAACTCAGCCTAAATGGATTCCTAACCATTTTGTGAATGTAAAATAAATGATAATGGAATTCCAAGTCATTCTCTCTTATCCACATTTGTTCTTGTCAGCATGGTAGAGATAAGGGCAGCAATAATGTATTTCTGTTACCACTGATGACAGATAACATTAAAAATAGAAGCTGTCTTGAGTGAAAAAGGTCACTTTTTTCCCTCTAATTGTTGTGAGAAGTGATTCTGGCACTAAAACTCCTGTAACAATACTTACAGCTTGTAACAATAGCTTGTAAATAGCTTGTAGCTATATACTTCAAAATATGTTTGTTTTTGCATAGCATCCCCTTGTAGGAGTAAACTGCTTTTATTAGTCCTATAACTGGCCAGTTACTTACTGTAACTGGTACCTTTAAGAAAAATCAAGAGGAAAAATCTATTAATTACTAGAAATCATTCAATTTCCTGTTAAATGAGTCCTGAATATAGCATTATTTCTACCTAAGTCAATGAATCTTCGTTTCATAACAGCTTACTGGGTAAATATATTTTTACAGTCACTCAATAAGCAATGATTCTGGAACAGGGACTGGTGTTTTTTTCTTTTGCAGGCCCTCCAGTTAATGTCACATGCAACATATTTATAAACAGCTTTGGATCCATTGCAGAGACAACCATGGTAAGATATTTTACCTCAAACAAAATTTAAAGTTCAAGTTAAAGAAAATTCAATGAGCTTAAAAGCAAGTTAGGGCTTCTCTTCACTTGGAACAAAACAGAGAAGGAAATGCTTAAAACCTTCCCTGACACAGATAAGGGTGAAAACATTTAATTTGGCAATTTATTTCTCTAACATAAAATACATTGCCATACTAACAAATATATCAGTAAAAATAAAGGCAAGATTTTTTATTTCTAAGTTTTATTTGATTGGTGTACTGAATTCATTATTTTCAATTAGAAATTTATTAGTCTTCTATGGAATTTCAGCTCTCCAAACACAAAAATGTCAACTTATGTCACTTGGTATACAGTATTTATAATTTCATTGTATATAGTGCAGATAGGGATGAAAAAACTCCTTTCTCTGAAGAGCTAATGCATACAGACAATACTATAACTAAGATGGAGTGGTGGTATATAAAATTTCACTATGAATTCTCCTATTAAGGTAAATTTAAGTGTATTGGGAGCTTTTTTTAGATAAATCTATAATTTGACTATTAAAAGGGAAAGTCAGAAGCTGCAGTATATGAAGACTGGTTCTTTCAAAGAAATAAAAAGAGAGGTCCATGTCAAAAGACAGTAGGAACCTCAGTACCTTAGAGCAATGAGTATCCTTGATACAGCTTGATAACAGTGGAGATATAGGCATCTATGCAAGTGCCTTACTTTTCTCTGCACAAATTTTAATGTTAGAATGATTATTGCAAGTGATCAGGCTCCAAAGGAGCAAGAGTCAAGGAAACCAAACATGCTTGAAAGCAGTTATACAGTAATTTGATGACAAATGGGGTTAACAGAGAGAGATGAAGAAAAGAAGCTGTTGGAGTCTGAAAGATCCAAATATAGTAAATGCTTAAAAATCCCAACAATTTCAGAGATCAGGATATACAGTTGGAACGACAGAACACAGATGAACTAAAAATGATTGGTGTAGCCAAAAGAGAAGATAAAGGAATAATACTGAGCAAAAGCCATCCTTATGAATTATTATTTAGTAAGAGCAAAATGAAACCTTTCAGTGTGGCCAAAGTCATAGTTAGGAATGCCAAGTTAGGAAATAAATAACAATTCAAAAAGTCATATTTAGTACCTTTATCACCAAAGTGATATTCATAGCTGCTCGATCTTTACAAACCTTGAAACACTGTGGTAGAGGCCACTATGACAGGCATACAATTCTTTCCAGGTAGAAAATTGATTTAATTTAGATTTCAGCTTGGGTGCCTTGCCAGATTGCAAATCCCAAACAGATTGACATAGCATTCAAGGAGATTTATTCAGGTTTGATCAGAGGATTAAGCAATATCCACAGAATTAGAATAGCGCTCTACAGCAGCTACTCTTTAACGGCTGAATGGATGGATCTAGAGCAAAGCAGAAGACAGACCACAGGGTCAGTAAAGCAGAAAGATTCAACAATTAAATCAGTATAAAAAGGATTTTTGGCAAATTTAAGTTGCTCCTACATAAGAATTGCCGTAGATTTGGAAATAAAGTGTTCAAGTTCACAACCAAAGTGGAAAAGAAATTAGAAGCGTAAACAGTTCCTTCCAGTACCATTTAGTAATCACTAAATATATGTTTTATAAATCCAGACAGTACATCTTTTTTGTTTTTATACTTAGTATGACAAAAGAATGATAGACTTAAGCAAATATTTGTAGAATATTTGTATCCTTCAGCATATTGCTCATCTTAACTACTTAGTGCTCAATAGTACTTTCAATCTGGAGAGCTAAATTATTTTCTTCTAAAAACACAGACCTGCAAGCTAAAAACTATGAGCTCTAATCTGAGCTGCCAAACTGCACCTGGCCTTGGCAAGCCACTTCTCACATCTGTACAAGTAGAATGCTTATTTAACAACTTAGCAACATAATTTGGTAATTGTAAAACCTGTCTGAAAACTCTACCCAGTTGCTAGCACGGTGCAAATGAAGCTGTCTGAGATCTTCAGGCTGAACAAGAGCAACTTTTTGAGTGGGTTTTAGTGCCATATATGAACATCCTACATAGTGGCTTGAAACCAGAATGCAGAATGAGGCAAACTAGTTAAGTGCTCAGGGAGCACAGCTCTCCAAAGAGAGTGTATCCAGATGTGAGCAAAACCATAGCTTCTGGCACTGGCATTAGTGGCATTTATGGCAGAGGTGGGTGTTTATACCAGATAACAGCTGGCTAGAAAATTCAGAGCAATTCAGGGTAATTAAACAGATTCCTTCCTTTACGTAAAATAGCTCACCCCTGGGTCAATCGGATCATAACTCATATCTTTTATTACTGTGGAATACACAACACTACCAAGCTCTGAAAAATCACCTTCCCTCTGTAGCTGCTGCCTCTGAAGAACAGGAATTTGGTCCTAAAAGAAATGTACACCAGCTATGTGTCCCTTGATTTAGTTTCATCATTTCCATTTTAGCCTTACCTTGAGGTTATTTTACATTACATAGTTAACCATTTATAATGAAATTATATTTTGGTCTATGTTGCCTTGAAAACAGGTCAATAAAAAACATTAAATGTACTAGGAACTACATAACCTTGACTGGATTTCTAGGAAAAAAAAAGAAGAAAAATCTTTCAGTAGAAAAGAAAATACAACAAAGTTAAAGGGGCTTTTATATAAAATGGATGCCACTAAAGACACAAATTTGACCTGATACATAAAAGTCATTATAGGAAAAATATCAAAACGTGGCCAAATTTTGGGACTGGTAATATTATTACATGCATTTCAAGTCTGGACAATTGAGCATAACCTTGATGTTAGGACAAATGCTGGCTTCATGATACTGATATTCTGTTTATAACATTCACTGACAGTTCAAAACAGACTTTTGCTTATGATCAACAGCAGTTGAATTCTCAAAGAAATAAATTTGGCTTTTTAAAACAGCAAATACTGATGCATAGGTAGGACTTTCTATTGTGTATTTATTTGTTTTACTGATTCCCAGCACTGAAAATGGTGTTTGAAAAGGGATGCAAATCTTTTCACCTTAAAATTACAATGAAAATCAATTTTGTGCTGTGCTACAACTGAATTTGTGTTGTTGAGCCAAAGTCAATTTACTGCTCTTCAGTATTTTCCCATTATGTACTGTAATCCTTACAATTCAGGCGCCTATATCCTGGTATGTATTCTAAATCATTATGCATTGAAAAACTTATTTTAATAACTTATTTAATTCAAAAAAAAAAAGAGATTTTATATTGATCATTTTTCTCCAACTTTTCTCCAAGCAAGTAAAACCAAATCTAGCCATTAGCCTTGAAAAAATATGGGATTTAAAATTACCAGCTAAATAATAAAGGGATATGCATGTGATATATTAGTTTTAAAGAAGTCTTTAAAGAACCTATGTCTTGCATTGTCATTGCAAATGTTATTGTCATTGTCATTCTGTCTCCTTGATGAGCAAAATCTGTGGGCTCCCCCTGCTGCCTCAGTTATGAATAACACAGAGGACACTGAACAAGTGAAAAACTCAGCAACATTGGCTGCCAGAAAGCAATAGCTACTGGATTTGCATTACTGAACTGTACTGATATCAGTCAGGAAGACCAGAAGCGTGTCCCCAGAAGTGTGGCATTGAGCAAAGGGAACTCACAGGGCACAGCAGCACTCAGCCCTCTGTCAAATGGATTCTTATTTGCTCATCTACATCCATTTGCTGGTGTGGAGTCTAAGGTGTCAGGAAGGACAGCCAAATTGTTAAGTAGTTTAATTTGACTTAAACATTGTTACCTCTTTAAATTGGTCCTTTTTGTGTTTTCTTTTGCCTTTTTTTTTAAACTTCTTTAGAAGACAGCTTATAGTTATTTCATATTTATTTTATTTCTCCCAAAAGACAAATCAGATGGTGGATAATGGGAAAAATGGCAAGTTACCTCTTGTTAAGAAGTTATGATTCTATTGAATCCAAGCAATTTTAAGCAATCATATAAGGATCCTAATTTATGATATATATGCTCCGAGGAAGCAGAAAGAAGTAAATCATCAGTTTTGAAACTTTTATATACAACATCACTTAAAGTCCAGTCTTCCTACACCATTTTCAATATCTCCAAGGAAGGAGACTCCACAAACTTTCTGGGCAGCTTGGTCCAGTTCTCTGTCATTCTAACAGTAATTTCTTCCTCATATATAGATTAAACTTCCTGTGTTTCAATTTGTATCCATTACTCCCTGTCCTATTGCTGGCCACCACCAAGAAGAGTTTGGCTCCATCATCTTTACATCCTCTCCTCAGATATTTGTACATGTTGATCAGTAACAGAATAAGTTATCTTTTACTGAAAATATGCTTCATATCTACAACTGCATGTAACTACACGCTAGTTAGTTGATGTTTGTTCATTCGTATGACATGCAGTTAGTGCAAAACTGGCTGCAAGTCTGAGGTGAATGTAGCAATTCCTCTGTCCCTGTCTGTCAGTCTTCCTATCTCTCACCTCAATCCAACAGAGCTGGTTTTCTGAATTTTAGAGGTCAGGTGCATCATTTTAATCCTAATAAAGAATTACAACAGTATTTGCTAAGTGAGTATTAACATGCTTAGCATAACGCATGTGCTGAAAGTGCAGTCAAAGGAACATGAAGAGATCCAATGGCAAATAACATCAATGCAACCAATTAAAAATATATACACATTAAATATACACATTAAAAGTGCATATATATTATTTATTCCTGTCACATTTCTGTTGATAGGTATTTCTCAACTCAGCCTGCAGAGTTGCGTTCTGCTGAATATTGTTAGGAAGCAGGTGACATATCATTCTGAGCTCCCAGCAATAATGAGATTGTCTTACATTTAAAAATAAAATGGTCTTTTAACACACACTAACCCATTTTTAAGCCATCATAGTTATTTTCCTTCAATGACTCACAATTCTTGAATTTTATTACCTTAATCTGTCTTCAGATGAGCTTTTCTATTTATGTTCTATTATATATATTCTAGGTTGTCTTAAAATAGAGCGCTTGAACAGTACTCACCTCTGTGTATTGCAAAGCATTAAGCTCAAGGGATTCACCATGTATTTTTCTTAAATGAAGCATTTAGATGATCTCAAACATGATGCATGCAATAGTTCATAGCTTTTCCTGCCATTTTCTTGCTATACTATATGATGAGAATACCCTTGTATTCTTTCCTGACATCTATACTGGAGTTTGTGCTCAGGAAATCAGGAAATAATTCCAGATACAATGATAAAATAATAAGAATAATGATTTCCAATATAGTAGATAAAACTTGGGTGGGATCATCCCAGAAGTAAGTTTCAGGAATTCCAGCAGCAAATGAGATTTGTGCTGAAGAAAACATCTTTGGCTGTTAAATTTATGTTTGTAATCTCTCCCTGACTAGCAGAAAAGTCAAAGGAACTGATTAGAGAAAATGGTCTCTAGGAGTTTGGCCTTCAGTGGAGCTGATGGCCTTTGCAGGGCTCATAGCTCCTCATTTTCAAGAGATGTTTCTTCCCTTGGTCCCGCAAACCAGTGGTTTCTGAACTGTTTTCAGAAGCAATTCTCCAGCGTGTTATTAGGGAGCAGTGTTCAGAGAGAACATAGTGTTCATTCCTTGGTTAGTGGAGTGTTATTTTATTATTTGAAAAGCAGATTTGGTTAAACAGACTGTAGATAGCCTGTAGATAGACCTCCTGGATCATCAATGCAAACCCTTACTTCCACAGACAATTTTGCTTTATATTTAGTTTCATTCATCACCTGTTCAAAGGCCCTTTTAAACCCAAATGGTTTCTTCAAATCCCAACTCTCAAAAGAGGTTATTTCAGAACCTTTATCTCCCTTTTCCAAGTCAGAATTGACTAAGCCTTTAGCTTAATTTTTATATGCTGCTTTTATCTCCACCCATACCATTTTGTTCTAGAAAATGCTAGAGGAAAGTTCATACCTCCTATCACTTTTTATCGACATTTGCTTCCTTTTCTTCTTCTTTCCCTGACTGCTCTTTTTGACTTAAATAAAAGACCTTATCATATACAGCAGTGTACTATGACAGCCAATGGCATTACTAGCATTTTCTTCTTTATATTAGGAACAGTCTGTTCACTGTGTCTGTATAGCACCTAGCAGGTCAGCTGCTGATAAAACCCATACCATATGTATAACAATTACAGAATTTCCCACACAGGACTGTGAAGGTAACTAATTTGCAAGTTGGGATTCATTCAGTCACTGCAATGCCAGGATTTGTGAAAATAAGACCATTATCTAATTCCTGGATTATTAATCAGTGATTGTACTGACAGTGATAGTGCCAAATAACAATCAACATTGTTATTTAGATCTCTGTGGTATTACTACAAAGGTCTGATCACCTTTTATGAGGTATGCTGTTTATATTTTTTTAATATATAGATATTAATATAAGTTTTATATTTCATAGTAATATAAAGGAAGGCTAATTGCACAGGTATTAATATTGTATGACACTCCAGACTTTTCTTAAATTCCTAAGGACGCAGATACCAATGTAAAGGTTCACTGTGTAATAACAATAAAATAAACTCTCTATATGGATTCATCTATTTATCTATATAAAAATAGATTAAGCCAAAGGAAAACCATTTTGTGCCTCAGGATATGTATTTAGCTAATGGAAATTAATCTCTTCATGATACATTGGGATTTTGCCTTAATTCCCATTACCACTAATAGGAGTTAAGTCTATAAATCCCCATCTATCAATATAAGAATATAGCCTTGGGCCTTCATTTTTGCATTTACTGCAACTTACTAAAATTCTATTTACAGAAACAAGAGCTACAGCAACTTTAAAAAATGCAGAAATTAACCTGAACTAGTAAAATAAACGATTTTCAGATTGTCGTTTTTTCCCCATTTTCCCCATTTCCCCTAGTACATCTACACTGGAAAAACTCTCCAGTATATACACTGTATGTTAAGCATTATCTTTAAGAGTCTTACTTTGCACAGTGAGTTATTCAGCAAATTTAGTTCTGCTCTCATCTTCATTTTATTTTGAATACTCCCTGTGACTACCATTCTTGCATGGCTGTTGCATTACAAACTAGGGAAGAGATCAAAGAAAATAAGATTATGAACCATTTTAGCACGAGGTAAAATTCTCAAGTTAGCAGGTGCTGTTCCTGAGCTTAAGTTAGTTCAGATTTTCGAGCTTAAGTTAGTTCATCTTTCCTTTCTTTTTTTTTGTTTTTTTTCCTTCCTATTGCAGACCATGGAAGTATTTAACTTCCAACAGAATGAAGCCTGCAGGGAAAGTTAGTATTGAACTTATAAGTTCTTTGGTCTAACTAGGAGATGAAAGAGAGGATCATTTCAAATATAAACAGCATATTTTTAATAAAGATTTCTACTAGTATTTCATTCAATCCCTCACTGACGCCAAAACAAAATTCTAAGTGCTAGCATATAAAATTTAACAACAGCTTTAAAAGGCCATGGAATAAGTATCATCATCTGAACAAAAGAAGCATTTCAGAAAAAAAAACAATTTTTCACTTTGGCCAGAAATACCTTTTGGTGTTAGAGCAAAGACATCTTCAGGGAGCAATCGCTTATCTGCAGAAAAAAAATAGAATTTTTTGTTAACTGAGAAAATGGCAAAGATCAACAAAGACAGATTAAATGCATGCTGTTGGTTCATGTAATGTTCATGAACATTTTCATCTAAACCCTCATATTATATCTTGGAAGTGAAAGCCCCTAACCAAAAAAAAAAAAAAAAAAAAAAAAAAAAAAAAAAAAAAAAAAAAAAAAAAAAAAAAAATCCCCTAAAAAAAAAAAAAAAAAAAAAAAAACCAAAAAAGAAAAAGCTTTACATTAATCTGAACAAGTTGCAAAATGTGATTTTTGTGTAGTGCAAAAGAGCTAAGAATATACAAGTTCCATTATCAATGGAAGTTATTTTGCTCAGTCTGTAACTAATAACCAACTTATGAGAGCAGTGGCAAAGCTTATTATACAGTATGTGTATAATCAGTATTGTTTAATTCGTTGTTAAAGTAAATATCCTAGATGTTAACTAGGTAATTTGGCCTTCATACAATTATTTTCCTTTGAACATAGAAGCTCAAAGTCATGGTCATTGCTACTGATAATTATCCATAGATTAAAAATAAATAAATAAATCAGTCCGTTTTGATATGTTTTCATCTTAAAAGCTAGGGAAGATAATAGATTTTGCAGCAAACTTGAAATCAACAGATTCTGAATGCTTTAAAAATAAGAGAGTTAAAATCTAAAAAATCAGGAATTCCTCACAGAAATATTGCCTATAATCTTCTTCTTTCAATGATGGTTTCTTTTAGCTGTGGGTTAAATGACAAAGACTGAGAGTACTAATAAGCATCCTGAAATGACCCATATTTCTAGTAGGTCATGAACACATTTAACTGGAATAATGACAAAAGAGTTCCCATTTTCCAAAGCATTAGCAGTAATGGTAGATGTGAAATTTTTTAATCCATCAGAACAAAACAAAACAAAACAAAACATGCTCATCCATCTCAAGCAGAATCACCAGCTGTATCACTTTAGATTCCAAGGTCCTGAAAGCAGGTGAAAAACCTAACTAAAAGTGCTTTGTGCACAAAAAAAAAAATCTGTATTCTTATTCACTGAACTTCCTACTCTAATTTTGGAAGTTGAGACTTCTGATAGCACATGTAATAATTTCAAAGTCCTAGACATTGAGCTAGTTCTTCTCCAAGTAAATTTCAGTTCTTTTGACTTCAACACAAGCATCATTAAGTGATTTCTCTTAAAAAATAGCCAAACTGTGTTAATGAATTAAAAAAGCTTAAAACATAACTTTAACAAAACTTTTTTTTACAAAGAACCACTTAGACACTTAGTAGTTCCAAATACATAAGTTTAACAAAACCAAATCCAAAAAACAACATGGAAAGATTAAATATATTAATAAAAATATCTTAAAATCTGCTTGTACGTACCTGTGGTTAGACAGAGATCTTTATTCACAAATGCTGCAATCTTTTTCAAATAGCTCAAATAATTTCTTGTCTCCTTTCTTAAAGCTTCCCTCACCCTGATGCCCAAATCATCTGACCTGTCCTACCTAAGAACCACCTAATGGAGATAGAAGCATTCACTGTTTTCAAACTAATGTAAGGTTTCAGCATTCATGCCAGAAATGACAAGTGTTACAGCACGTCCTCACCTTGCAAGGGCCCAAATCCACAGAGCCCAGTTGCCAAGTAAGAGCTTAGCAGCCTAACTTAAGGCAGAACAGGGAAGGAAAGTTCTCCATCTATGGTTGTAAGGGTCTGCCCTTACGCGGCAGAATTGTAAAGGTCACAGGTTTAAAAAGAAAAAGGGCATTTCTTTTTGAACGAAACCCTGGGGTTCTGGAAAATTTATAATTGGTTTCTTATTAGAGAATGGTTAAGTACCATAGCTACTCCCAGACACTCTATTTAGAATGCCTAATTCAAGAATGGGAGAAATTAGGTTACTCTCAATTTTAACCACTGCCAAATTTAACTGTGGAACAAGAGTTTCCACCTGTGGAATTACTCCAGGAGAGATCAACAAAAAGGATTCAATGAGTCAGAGAAACTCTTTACCACGAGCAACAGCACATCTACTTTGCTCCACATAATGAGNCAAAACAAAACAAAACATGCTCATCCATCTCAAGCAGAATCACCAGCTGTATCACTTTAGATTCCAAGGTCCTGAAAGCAGGTGAAAAACCTAACTAAAAGTGCTTTGTGCACAAAAAAAAAAATCTGTATTCTTATTCACTGAACTTCCTACTCTAATTTTGGAAGTTGAGACTTCTGATAGCACATGTAATAATTTCAAAGTCCTAGACATTGAGCTAGTTCTTCTCCAAGTAAATTTCAGTTCTTTTGACTTCAACACAAGCATCATTAAGTGATTTCTCTTAAAAAATAGCCAAACTGTGTTAATGAATTAAAAAAGCTTAAAACATAACTTTAACAAAACTTTTTTTTACAAAGAACCACTTAGACACTTAGTAGTTCCAAATACATAAGTTTAACAAAACCAAATCCAAAAAACAACATGGAAAGATTAAAAATATTAATAAAAATATCTTAAAATCTGCTTGTACGTACCTGTGGTTAGACAGAGATCTTTATTCACAAATGCTGCAATCTTTTTCAAATAGCTCAAATAATTTCTTGTCTCCTTTCTTAAAGCTTCCTTCACCCTGATGCCCAAATCATCTGACCTGTCCTACCTAAGAACCACCTAATGGAGATAGAAGCATTCACTGTTTTCAAACTAATGTAAGGTTTCAGCATTCATGCCAGAAATGACAAGTGTTACAGCACGTCCTCACCTTGCAAGGGCCCAAATCCACAGAGCCCAGTTGCCAAGTAAGAGCTTAGCAGCCTAACTTAAGGCAGAACAGGGAAGGAAAGTTCTCCATCTATGGTTGTAAGGGTCTGCCCTTACGCAGCAGAATTGTAAAGGTCACAGGTTTAAAAAGAAAAAGGGCATTTCTTTTTGAACGAAACCCTGGGGTTCTGGAAAATTTATAATTGGTTTCTTATTAGAGAATGGTTAAGTACCATAGCTACTCCCAGACACTCTATTTAGAATGCCTAATTCAAGAATGGGAGAAATTAGGTTACTCTCAGTTTTAACCACTGCCAAATTTAACTGTGGAACAAGAGTTTCCACCTGTGGAATTACTCCAGGAGAGATCAACAAAAAGGATTCAATGAGTCAGAGAAACTCTTTACCACGAGCAACAGCACATCTACTTTGCTCCACATAATGAGCGCCCCACGGATATTCGGCACAGAAAAGTGTGTTCTTAGGGATTTTTGGCTTTGGTCAAATCTTGTTACTCTAACAGATTTGGCATGTCAATTCAAGTTAAGTATCAAGCAATCAGTTTAAATCACAGATAATTTCTCTTTAGCTGTTATGCTAGATCTCTGAAAGATTAACAAATTACAGTTAATGGCATAGCATGGAGTCCGTGGCAATTTTTTTTCACTCATTAATTGAACTACCCTACAGCCATAGATTACTATTAGCCTTGCAACACTTGGGATCTGTAATAATGCAAAGACATTATAATAGAGGACAGCTCCATTCTTTGGAGTTTTTTGCAATAGTAAGTCTTATCCCAGAAAAGATCACCAGTGCTTATTAGCACAATAAACAAAAGACTCAATCAATAGCCATCCAACAGCCTACCTTTTGGAACCTATTTATCCAACATTTTGTTCCTTTAAGAGCTGTTCTCCAGAATCAAAACATCCATCAACATATGGATATCTGAATCTTCTGCATAACTTGGAAAGATAGCAGTAAAATTTCTGCACTGAAAGCTGTAGCATCAGCAAAGAAGCACTTTTTTTTTCTGTAGTAGAATCTGAGCAATGAATGATCTGCTAAACTTCAGGAAGAGATATTCACTTGAGAGAGAGAGAGAGAGATCTTTTGAAGAGGAGAGTAATCTAGAGCCATAGTTTCCAGCTTCTGGTGTTTTAGAGATATGCTGGAATAAACAGCGAGATGTCTCAAGTTACGTACCAGGCTAAAGAAACAGCTTTTGTGAAGAAAATGTATTTGTGTGATGGAATTCCCATTCCTAAAATGGTGTTATTCATTGCTACTGGAAATATTTCTACTAAGCATTTAGAATGGACAAACGTATAATAAAAAAAATCATTAGCAAAATATTTTTCATATGATAGCATCACTAAAAGAGATACATTCTGCTTACAATGTACTCCAGATTTTTAGTAACATGTTCATTCTTATTAATTGACTAAACACATTCGTAAGAGAAGTGTTTATTCTCTTCAGTGAATAAACTATCTGGGCTTCAGTCTGTCCTGCTTTGCTTTCTTCCTCATTGGACCTTATCAAAATAAATGGAATTTTGAATGTCAAGAATGTCAATAAGTATGTGCTGGTAGATACACTCTATAGAAAGCATCAGACTGCTTCTGATGTGCAGAGTTCAGATGTGTACATAAACTGTGTATATAAAGCTTGGAATTAGAATTAGAGCAACCTTTGACTTGAATCTAAGATTTTAGTAGTATTACATAACCAGGAAGCTAAGGCAAATACATTCATCAGACACAGCAGTGAATAGTACAAATTCAAAAATACTTGACAGAAGTTGTTCAGTGTCTTTCTTTGCTTGCTATAGCCCGTTCACACAGAATGTACCACATAGCTGTCAAATCAACAACTTCACTATAAAAAGTCTCTCCTTTAATTTTATCAGCCATATATAGTTAGGTTTCACAGCAAGCAAAAGCAACTTATAGTGAGAAGACTTAAAGCAGTTTTCAGCATGTACACACTTTCTGTCTAATAGATAGACGAAGAAAGAAAAATCTCCATCCTAAAGGTGTAAGAGTTTGGTGAAAATACTGTTCCTTTCCATAGCTCTCAATTGTATTTGCCTGGAAAACCACAGAGCCTTTAATTGCTCCCTTTTTTCTGTTCAACACAATTTGCTCCCAAGCAGCAAAGAACATTAATTAATTAGATAAATCAGCATATGGGTCCTCCTGAGCCATCACCACTCTGCTTTCACAGACATAACACATGTACTCCCTGTTGTTTATTTTGGAGAGCAGTTTCACTTTCCTTAATTTGCATTCAGAAGCTGTTCTGAAATTTACTGCTCTCACAAGATCATAAATTTAAATCTGCCTGAATTCACTTGTAATAAAGGATGTTCTTTTCCTTTGGCTTAAAAGATTTTCTCCTCTTAGTATTTACCCTCTGATACATTTAAAGACAGCAATCATGTCTTCTCCCCTTTAAAGTAGCTTAAAAAAATCAGACTTTACCGTTCTCCTCTCCAAGAACTAGGTTGCTAGTCCTGCTTATCCCTTCCTGCTCCTTCTTCTACATACACTTTTTTTGGACTATGAATGACTCCATAAATATAGGCATTCCACCCTTTAAGCATAACGGATTATATGAAAATCTTTCAGATTCTCTAGAATGTGCATTTACATTTCTCAGATCTCAGTGTGAATCTCAAGAATCTTCTCCTACTCCAGCTTTGCAATCATAGTGGCAACCAGCTTGGCATTTCATGCAAAATGACTTGTAGATTTAAGGGACTTGCTTGAGCTTGCTTACTTGAGTTCTGATATTTAAGAAATTTCATCAAAGACATTTTGAAAACAGTAGCTGAATAAGCTTGGGATCCAGTCTGAATTTTTCAAACACAGAGAAAACCAGGGAAATTCCATCAATTTACTCAAAGTAATTAGGTTACCTAAAGTAAGCCTTAGTTCTTAGGCCAGTGAACAAATTTAAAATGGAAAGATGCTATTAGCACAAAGCCCTAATCAGCCACAGGGCTTTCTGTCTAATTATACTAATCAAAGCAGCATCAAGTTTCACATTTTTCAGAGGCCAAAACAGCAACCTATCTCAGCAGTAACTGTACACAAGTAACACAACAGTAATACAACCAATCTCATCAGTACTCTTTAGAGCTATTAATGTGCTGTGTAACATGCTAGCTTTTCACGTACAGAAAGTGAAAGGAAATTTATGACAGATGGAAATTAGGACAATCTGTATCCATTAAATTCCTAAATGATGCTGTGGTTGCATCAGTGTTGTAGATATTCAGTATTTAAAATACAGAAATGATAAAATCTGAAATAGCAAATGGCAGACCAACAGAACATTTTCACTTCAGAAATGCTTTGATGCTTACTCAGATATTACATATACAGCTTGAGCTGTACACACAATCCAAGCCCAATCAAGACAGGTTTTTAACTCAGCTTAGCTGATGAGGGAGTCTAATGCTAAAATTTTTCATTACATTGCCTGATCATCTCCTCAGATGCAATAGCAGATCAAATTATTGTACTTGGAATCTTCCATCAACTTCCCACTCTTTCTTCTTCCAGTCCAGAATGGCAGATATGGCAATTCATGGGAAGGGCAGAGAAGAGGATGGTTTATTACAACAGAAAAAAAAAGCGGGGGGGTGGAGGTTGCTCTGTAAAATTCCTAGCCACACACAAAGAATGACTAACAAGCGAGGGCTCCTACTTGGACTACGTTACATTAGGTATAAATGTGATTCTCAAGTTATTTGCTTGTTGTCTCCAACAACTTCACTCGTTGCCTCCAGTTAAGAGAGGAAAAAAAGTGCAAATTACAGTGTCATCCCTTCAAAACTAAGAAAGTGGTGTCTGTGTAGTCCAAGAAAACACTTGCTTTTCTGTTTGAAGTATGGCAGGAAAATGGCAGAGGTGCAACTTGTTTCAACAGCATCAGCTCATCTGGGGTGCAAAAGAGAGAAGAATGTAAAGGGGACTAGTTAAAAACAGTCTGCTATATTAATATCTGTATTTATGGCACTCACTCAGCTAGGAAAAATATCCCCTGAACTTCTTGATTGTCATTTTAATTATAATTTAATTATGGGAAATTCTCAAGTGGAGTAAAATGTCTGTTTAAAAAGCATTTACATTATTTCAGTCCCTTATTACATTAACTGTTAACACAAGGTCAGTTATATCTTTTCTGTTCCATTCCTTCTGAAAGCAAAGGACAGAAGTCTTGAAAAGTTGTGTACTATGTCAAAACATAAGAGCCAATATAGGAACAAGAGTAAGGGATGAAATAGGAATCAAGTGCAAGTGATATAACTGGTGCCACCCAATGCTTCTTTGAGGAGTAATAGGGAGAGACAAGAGTACCTTGTCTGCACTGGTGAATTCTTTGAGTTATGACAGTCATAACCCAGAAGTCTATTTCAGTGAGACTCAGGCACCTAATATTTTGAGGATACATGTCCAAGTTTCAAGTAGAATGTCCAACTATATTTTGTATAGCATACTATGAGAATATAGCTCTATCCACACCAGTACAATGAAGTCTACATGTACCATAAATATTTTAGGCTTCATGGTGTCCTGTGGGTAATAAAAATATTAGTAAAGAGCTCCATGGTGGTCTTAGCCTCAGCCTGAAGAGCAGAGTAGTTCTTGATCTGCTGTTTCTTAGCTTTATTGAGCTCTGTGTAGCAGGTATCCTGACCCCCTTAAGAAAGTTTAATCTCTGGCTAAGGGAAAAGATAGATGGACCAAGGGCAGGCACATAGATTATTCTCATTTGCAGAACCAGAGCAAGTCATCACTCTGGGCACTGGAAACAGAGTTAGGAGTCACCCCTCTGGGCAAGCAAGTAGCACACAAGAACAGTAATCCTCTTATAGGAGGACAAACCAACGCTAGCAGTTTAATTCTGTTTTCTGTGTTTGCACAAAACAAAGCGACTGGGTTAAAGCAGTTAAGGCTTTATGTTCACACCATATAATCATGAGCTGAGACAATGAACACTTATCCTTCATGCAAAAGTAGCCAAATATATCTCTCTTTTTGACAGATTATGATTTTTTTGTAATGAACAGTGAAAGTCAATTTAAGTCAGTCTCCTAAGGGTAGTGAATAAAGAAAAACTGCTTCAGTACAATTTAACTAGAGGATTTTTTTTTTCATTGTAAAGGCTGAAATGCATTTAAACCAGCAAAGTTTTCAGTCTAGCACTTTTGTGAAAAAAGCTATATACAAAAGAGCTTAATGTAGACTGGGAGAGATCCCTGCATTTCTCCTCCTCATTCTCATTGCAACCTTCTGCTATGCATTTCTCACATGTTCTCTCTTCACACATGAGACCCTCAGTTTCTGTCAGGGATCTTTCATGGTTCTTGAGGCTGTCACCAGCCAAGTTAAGGAAGGAAATTTTGCTCAGTCCCTTCGTTCCTTTCCCTAACAGCCATCCTCAACTAGCATTTTAGTGGATGAAGATTAACAAATCTTATGCTTCTTCAACACTTCATTTAATATCACAAAGTTCCACTTGGCCATAGAGCCTTTTCAACACACGCCCAAAACAACATTCTGAATGAATGTCATGTTTCAGGTTTAGTTTTTCATTTACCAGATTTATCTATATAATTACAATACAATATGTACACATATAAAATCTTCTATACATACAGACTGCCTCTATATGATATACACCATATTTTCTGATTATCAAGCAACAAAGTTCTTGATAAGTATGTTTTCAGCATACTTGGCTACCTTTATGCAAGTTGATTTATTAAACTGACTTCAACAGCAGAATACTCAAGATATAAATAATTGTTTCTCATAAGGAAATATTGCATATGGTTATAGATACATAACAATACTGTTATCATTGTCTTCGTAATTGCATAGCTACTTATTGCAAGTTTCACAGATGAAATACCTGTAAAATAATGATATTTGTACTAGAATTTCAGTGATACCTATAGTTTCTAGAACAGTGGAGATTCAACTAGTTATTCTAATTATTAATAGTTAGTACTCATAATTATTGCCAAAATTCTATTGCAAAGCACTAAATATTTTTTCCTTTCTCATTCTGTTTAAAAAAAAATCCCTTTCTGAAGTTAACATTCATTACATTTTGGCATTAAAATAGTGATGTTATTTACTTAAGTGATAGTCAGCAGTGTCAAGTAAATGTCTGGAGAGTGTCCGATACCCTATTTCATTTCCCCTTCACATGTATCAACATGGCCTTTGTTTCCATTTTATTTTTAACTTCTGACATCAATCTAGTAGTGCAAATAATGAAGAAAATCATACTGTGACCAACCAAAGTGCAAGGTCTATGATCTTACACATAGGCTCTTGAGTGCCTCAGTTCATGATAGCATCTCATGATATCATGAGATGCTAAATAATTAAGGACTTCCAAAGTGGTAAAGCTTCAGTAATGTGTCCAGCCATAATTTCACAATATTGTCTCTGATAGAGATGACTGCCAGAAGTGTGAATCACTGCACCCATCTTCTCTATAAAAACACCCTTCATTAAGACAGAACTGTCTGTGGAAACTAAGGACTCCACTTGTACATAAGCTAATCAACCCATGATCCTCATGATATATAAACAGTTTTTGTCTTCCTCATACAGTGCATGGCAAAGCTCTACTAACACAATTTTGCAGTTGTGAGCTAAGGCACAGGAAAACTATGTAGTGTGTCTAAAATCACACAAGCATTGGAGAAAAATAAAGATTCAGGGTCTCCTTTTAGTGGGACAGGATCTCATCCCCTAAGAGAAGACAGTGGGACAGGAGTCAAGCAGAAGGCAATACTATGAAACTCACTTTATGCTTCTGTCATTTTTATCTCCAGACAAAGCTGCTGAAGGAGTAGAGTTATATGGCATTACATGAAGTGTGCATAGAGCTTGGATTTCCTTATGACTTTTTGAATTGCTCTGAAATGCATCTTTATGCTTATCCATTGTGTCTCTACTAATACACGTAGGTATCATGCTGGCATTCGGCAAAGTAATTCTTTTGTCATCCACACATGGACAGAGGATTATGCGGCTAAGAAATGAAATAAAAGCTAAATCCCCCTGCTTGATAAAGCTTTGCTTGTTTCCTCTTTCATTCAGGACTACCGAGTGAACATCTTTCTCCGTCAGAACTGGAATGATCCACGCCTTGCATATAGTGAATATCCAGATGACTCTTTAGACCTAGATCCATCCATGTTGGACTCAATTTGGAAACCTGATCTGTTCTTTGCTAATGAGAAAGGTGCCAACTTTCATGAAGTTACAACAGACAATAAGCTACTGCGAATTTTCAAAAATGGAAATGTGCTTTATTCCATCAGGTGAGTCTCCAGTCTTTTTTTTATTGGTTTTTCTTTTTTGATATGAAGCTTAAAAGTGTGCGTACTGTTAATAAGCTGAAAGAATTGTTATTAGTTATCTTCAGTTGCTAGTCATGCAGAACTGTTGCTAAAGTAACTGAGTTTTCAATAGTGAATTTTTCATCATTACTGTTCACTGTTAATACAACAGAAAATGACCCCTAATTAGCTATATACATAGTAAAAATAATAAGAAAGGTATCACCTCCATTTAAAGAAAGAAACTTAGAAACCCATTCAAGCTAGGAGACATGCACAGAGCAAATACTCCTGAAGTATTATAATCTCAGTAGGCCTGTGTATGAGTCCAAGTTCTTTCTTTCACTCCCTTCCAATAGCACGACAGTCTGCTGTTATTTCTCTGGCCATTTTGCACACTGCACTTGCTCTTCAATAGCGAAATGACACCTGGCTGAGGAAGCATGGGATTTAAAAATAGCTCACATTGCTGGGGGCAGGAGGAGTGGAAAGTAAATTTTTAAAAAGTTTTAAAAAGCTGTTAGCAGCAAATATATATATGTGTACTGATAAAATCATTCTGCCTCTTTTCTCTCCTCTGCTCCCCAGTTTCCTGATGCTAATACAGAAATCAGTAGGTATTCTTACTACCACCTTGAACAACCTGATCTAATGACAGATGCATTTGTTAAAGGCATAGTATTTTTAAACAGAATTTAGGTTTGCTTTCAATACAGTGAACTGCTTGTGCAAAATGTTGCACTTTTCAAAATTAATACATCTCAGAAAAAACATTTTCTATTTAATACTTTGTTATGCAAGCTTTTATGACACTACAGTAACAGAAAATTTGGCTCTTTTGAAGAGACATCAGAAGGCTGCAAATCAGTTTGTACACTAAGGGAAAAAAAAAAAAAACACCCTTGCATGGATGTACCCATGGCATGGGAGTCGTCTTATTCCTCCCATCTTGCAGTGCAAGTGGCAACATCTTGTCAAGCTTACACAAGGGTCTGCCTAAACTTCCTAGGAGCACTTCACATCCAAAAGGAGGTTAGTCTGCCCCAGTCTACTGGGGAAATAAACATTCCTCAGCGTCATCGCATGCATTCTGGCACTAGAAGCTGGTAGAGAACAAGCAAAAGGGACTCCTTCTCTGGGCCAAAGTAAAAAGCAGAACTAAGCCACTTTTCCTGAGATCATCGGAGTCACCCCAAGATGCACCAGTAGCTCCCAGCACTTTGCTCCACATGATCAAATAATTCCTTCTCCCCGCTCTACTCCCTCCAAATACACAAAGCACACACAACCACTCTGATGAAAGTTTGGATAGCAACTTCAGTATAATTTTGACCAAGTCAATCATATGTTTATGAAAACATTCAAAACATTAGTAAATTTATAAAACTAAGCATTTGCTTTTGTGTTTTTTTTTTTTTTTTTTTTTTTTTTTTTTTTTTTTTTTTTTTTTTTTTTTTTTTTTTTTTTTTTTTGGCAAAGCCAGAATGTTTATTTTGCCATGATTATATTAAGAAATATTACCAGGAGGATCAATTTCTGAAAGTTTTAAAATCATATAATTGGCATGCGGTTGAGCTGTGAATTTCAGTTTAGCTTTTGATCAGGGTAGACAAATTGCTAAAGAGCAAACATTTAAAGAAAAAAAAAAAGGAAGAAAATCAGAAATGCCTAAAACATTTTTTCCCTTTTTATTTCCTAATCTCTCCTCCTCCCCTTAATTGCATCTGAACAAAATATTCAGACAAAAACAAATGAGAAGGTTCAATTCCTCCTGCTATAAAAACTTAATATAAAATACTAAAATATTTATTGAAGCACAAAGTAGAACCCAGGTGTCTCTTCTTTCAGATGACTTGCCTTATCGCTATCATAGAGAAACCCATTACATGCACCTAACACCTGCCCTTCAGAATTTGGGACTATTCCAATAGGAAGAAACTAGCTTCCTGCTCCGGCTCTCCCCCTTTAGCTCAGTCACTGGCAAGTTTAACAGAAGCTATAGCAACAACAAAAAAAAAATCCTTGGAGAGGGCAGAGGGGAGGTAAAAAGAGAGACACCTCCTCGTGCTTGCTCCCTCTTGCCCACAGCACCTGCCCCCAGTGCCAAACACAGGCGAACGGAATTAAGAGAAGGGAGCAAGAGCACTGCCATTCTTAAAAAGGTCACATATATAAAGAATTAATTTTAAGCTTCTCATATTTGGAAGACACTGTAGCAACTGAACTAATAGATGACTTGGGGGGGAAATGCCCATGCCTGGTATTTTCTAGCAAGTGGAAAGGTGCATGGCCCTAAATGATAAATAAGCACCTATCAGCTCTTATTAAGCAGCTCATATGCCTTTACCTCCCATATTCTTCTTTCTTATTTTTCCAAGATGTATCACTCAGAGGATGAATTAGTGTACTGATATAAAATGTAAAAATATCTTCTTCCTGTACAGACTGCGAAGCATTCAGCAAGAAAAATCATGGCCAGCACAAAACACAGCTGCCGCTCAAAATTGCAGGCATATTTCAGTCTACCACCAATACTCTAAGAAGTTATCTTAAACCTTTGTGTTGACAATATAAGCACCTTATTTTAGAACAATAACACATAAATTACTTTGCCAGGATGATTTGCAGCTGACATGTTTTGTGAAATTCTTGTAAATCCAGGTGCCTTTTATGCCAAGGATTTAAAATACTGTAAAAGGAAAATACTTCTGCACTATCACAAAAAATGCATGCTGTTGTTGCATACCTTCAGACATTCCAAAAAGTTAGGCAACCCTCTTGAAAAATATATATTTTTCTGAAAGTCTGTATTAAGTTGGCTTTCTGCTTCTTTCCACAGCTTTTGTCATCACAGGCTATGGAAATAAAATAGGTTCATCTAACACCTAGCCCTTTTCAGAGTTCTTTAGTGGAAAAATCGTGTTTGCTTCAGTTTCTAATGATTCCAAGTGTTATTCCTGTGCTATTTTTGTGGTATACTTTTAATATATGTTTTGTATTCTTTCAGATTGACTTTAATACTGTCCTGTCCAATGGATCTCAAAAATTTTCCAATGGATGTGCAAACATGTATAATGCAGCTGGAAAGCTGTAAGTTTGAGTAATGTATTCTCTTATAAATACTTTGGTAGAGATTTCAACAGTTACCCAGGGGATAGATAGAAAGACACCCAGTGGTGAGGAGAGCTAACCTTTCTAAAGCAATCACTGAATTTATCAAAAGAATCTGTGAAGCACAGAGATACTTTTAACCTTACTTGCACTGACAATCAACAGTTTCAGGTAAATATAAAGCTGTTATTAAACCTAAGTACTTAAACTCAAAGCTTATCTTTATGCAAAATTTATGCATAGAGGGATTCACTATAAATCCTTCCCTGCCTTCACACGTTCACATCTGAATGTGAGCAAGGGCCAGTAACACAGGAAAGTGCCTCTGTGTTATAGCTGCTTATCTGTGCTTTTTATATGACCTAAGGTTCTATTCTATAGGACTTTATTCTATAAGGTCTTATCTAAGGTCCTATTTGCAAATACAAATGGTAAAAACAGATTAGAGAGGCGAAGCTTATCAGAATTTTCTTTAAATTAAGAGCAACATCTTAGAGAAAAAGCTATCATTTGCTAACCCAACCCACCATACATTGCACTTACCATCTACCTTGAGGTGTCCTTTGAAACAGAAAACAAGGTGACAAGGGTAGAGAAGCTAGGGCATTTCAAGGCACCCATGCACAAAAAGAGAAAGGCAAAGTTTCTGTCTGTGCCAGCTAGCACAGTATGTGTGAGGAGGAAGACACAACATGCTTTAAATTCTCATCTGCCCTGTTTTGCAAATTGCCTTTTTACTTTAACATGAGATTGATTCTTAGCAGAGAGAACCTCNNNAAAAAAAAAAAAAAAAAAAAAAAAAGAAAGAATGATAAAAAGCATTCTCTGAATGATCTTGTCAATTTTGTCAAAGTTAATGATAGGAAAAACAATCAAGTAATTAACAAGTACCCATCTTAACAAGAGAGTTATGTTCATAGTTTTAGGATAAACACATGAAATAGCTCAGAAAAAGTTTCTGCTCATAGAATGAATGTAACGATTCTTTGAAATATATTACAGAATAGAAATATCCCATACATAATGTGATTAAAATATTTCTTGTCTTTTTTTAATGGAGCAAAGTAGGAGTAGAGAGAAATGGGAGGCGATTATATGTCAGTCAGTATGTCAGAACTGTTCGGTGTATGGATAATAGTATATACTTTTACAAAAAAATTACAGGGTGTTCATGAAAGCCAGATCTATTTTTCATTACGATGGACATACAGTAATATTACTGAGCAGGCTTTTAATATGAGGTCAATGGCTCAACCTGACAGCAGAGATTTTCTTGACAAAAACTGAGCGACATTTGTTCCAATGTCAAGGAATTCAGGAGCATGTTGTACATCATCATTTAACTAAAAGTGCACATCTAATCTAAGGAGAGAATTCCACTAATAACTAAAGGCACATGTATAATTAATCTGACTAAAGAAAAAGCAACAAAGTACATACATATGGCAGGTAAACTATATAATTATGTTTCAAACCGAATGGACATAATATTTGACTGAACAAGATATAATTTTCTAAAATTATATTTAGAAAGTTATGAAAGAGTTACTTTAACAACTTCATAAAACTCAGCTGCATTTTTCATCTCTTTCAAGCATTTTAAGAAAAGGTCATACAACAATTGAGCATTCTTGAACAAAAGAAGCATCTGTTTTACTTTACAGAAACCTTGCAGGAGCTCACAAATTCCCACAAACTGCACCATAGGAAAGCAGTAGTTATTAGTTGAATAGCACTGTAGATGGTCTACTGTATTTTTCAGCTGAACATTTTGCACTGCTGTCTTGTTTTTAATCATCCATTTTAGTAGGAGCAAATTTCCTGCTGCACATTCCCGTGGAACAGAGGGACAATGTTCACAGAAGAGCTTAGCAAAATAGAAATGTTTGTTTCAGTTTGAGATATCTAAATATTAAAGTTACACAGAAGGATCATATTTGATTCCACAGAGAAGTTAGAAGCAACAAAACCTTCTCCTTAAACCCCTGTCTGACTATGCTTTTAAGTATAATTCCTGTTACTGAAAAATAGAGGCTATAGCCAAATTAGCTTTAAATTATCAGTCAGAAAATTTTGCATGGAGGAGCTCTGGCTAGTATGTACGTGTCTGCTAGCAGAATAACCAGGTAGGTTTGCAAGAATTTGACTGCAATTCCTGGAAAGAGAGAAACAATTTTGGGATGGACCAAAGGAAGAGAAGCCCAATGACACAATTTCTGAGTGCATTGGTCTTCTAGAGCCTCAAGTCATCTGTCCAAAAGCAGCTTTTCTATACAGTGAGTACATGAAAGAAAACAAGATACTTCAGAAGAGTTCTAACAATGGATACATGCCAGGCAGGTTAGGAAATGCTTAAAATGCACACTGACAACTGTCCAGAAGTTTTAAAGAGACACA
>VZSG01000375.1:383971-402190 GCA_013398315.1 Nothoprocta pentlandii | reverse complement strand
AAGGAGGATGAGTACATTTAGTATTTCTCATGCTTATCCACTTCACATCAAATCTCCTGCGGTAAGAACTGAAATAACCCGAAGAGTCCGAATCCATCCATGAAAGATTCTTGGATGGATGCAGGCTCTTCGGGTTATTTCCGTTTCTAGGCTACAGTGTCATACTCTCATGTGAGCCTGCCTCATATTCTCTGGTGCAGTGAGACAGCTTAAGTAGGGGGAGTGAAGAAAATACTCTGCTGATACCCTGCACTGGCCAGAGAAGGGAAAGAGATGGATTTCAAAACAGATAGCTGGGCAAATCATCTAATCATCAGGATATTTTATAAATAGAAAACTGGTGGCAGGGGCAAAATAGCAAATTGGTGCTTTCAGATGTTTCTCTCTAAAGTGACAATCACCACTGTCTTTTGCTCTGCAAATTATGAAATTCCACTACTTATTTATTTCCTTTTCTTTAAATTGTCTCTGCTCTTGCAAGTCTTGTTTCTGCAAGTGACACTAAGTACATGAGTTTGTTACTTAAAAATTACTCATCTTTTTCTTAATCATTTCACCACCATTCTAGAACAGGTTCACCCTTATTTAGAAAGATCAGCCTATGTGTTTCATCCCTGCTATAAAATAATCTTGTTTAGTAATACATTCTCCTCACCAATACAGATACTGTTTTTCCAGCATGGAAAGTTCTTAGTGAAAAATTCATCTATAGCTTTTCTCCCTTAATGGACTTTTTATTTTTAACCAGCTCTTGCAATGGTTATTACAAGGTCACTCTAAGCAGCTAGATTTCCCCCTGGACATTTATATAACATAGTGTCTGGAAAATATCAAAGTTAAAATATCTTCCATTTTTAAATGATTTTTTTTAACTAAATAATTTCTTAGAAACTAAAACAAAATTTTTCATGTCTTAGAAAGGAAGGAAATTAAACTGCTCATGTGAAAATCTTCAACATTTTTGCATTTCATGCTAGAGTAGTCTACAGGCATGTGAGAATTTCAGTTTTACTCTACTTGAATAAAATACATAGAATGGCAGCTAAATACATATTTATTTCTAAGATCTATCTCCAAAGGAAAAAAAATGTTTTTCCTTTATATGTTACAGCTTGTAGAATCTTTTTGAATGTCACTTTTATCTCAATGCATTCCCTTACCTATATATTACAGTTGTACTTATCTGTGCAGTTTAATGCTCACGGATTTTCAAACAATACTACCAGGAAAATATTAAATCAGTTATGAAAGAAAAAATATGCTATGCAACTCCTTACCCAACAAAATACTTAATTTCATATTGATAATTATAGATCTTTTAACTTCTAAAAAGGATGTTGTTTTTTTTTCCAAGTTTGATTTCTGGGGCATTCCCACAACAGCACAGATAGCAGAACTGAACAGTATTTCTTCCCTGGCAGGGAGGTCAGGGTGTCGACCTGAGGAAGAGTTAATGTGGGCACCCTACGTCAATACCTGCTGCTGCCCGAGTGTTTGTGGCCTTCTCTGCCTTCAATTTCAGCAGTTCAAAGATTGCCAGCTCCTCTCCTTGTGCACTCCACTCTGTCGAAGGGTGACTCAGCCCACTGTATATCTGAAACAAGACCTCACACACAGCTAAAAACAGCTAGATATATGGGCTTTACCATTATAAAAAGGAAGAAAGGGCAGGAGTAACTCTAAAGCTGCTGCTGACCTCACGCAAGCTGATATTCAAGTGATAGTTGAAAACCTAAAGGTTCCAGGAATATTCTGTTTGAGAGAAATGGGAGAGAACTGAGCCTGAAATGTTATTCTTATCTGAAGGGCTAAGAAGGATAAACCCATAACTCCCGAGGGAGAGATCCTGTCAGAACCACTTAGAGGGCATTGCAAAGGGCTGACCTTTTACAAAGCAGCTCAGAAGTGCATCAAATTAAACCCTGCTTTCTTGGAGCTCCAGCACAGACTTAGCCCTCAAACGCAGCACAAGGGATTTCTCAGGCTAATATTTTTAATGGCTAACATGTATTAGAACAATTTATTCCATCCCCTAGGCTGTAGTTGAGTATGATAGATCAATGACGTCCTCCCCATGCTACGTTACTTGGAATTTAGGGCACAATCCAAACCTCTACCATGGTTTTGGGCCTACTAATCTGCAGGGAGCCTGTCCTGGAGGCACTCTGCTGGGCTGCCTGACAGCAAAGTAGTCAAATTACCCCAGCCAGCGTGACTGTAGCCCGTGCCTCAGCTGGGTACCTCAGGAGCTGCTCAGGTGGCTGAATAAATCCAGTGTCAGTCTTGGATCTGTACCTTAGAGAGTAAATATAGAAACATGAGAATGGAATTTAGATAAATCATTAAAAGAACTATAAAAATGTGTAGTCAAATTCTCTTGTACAAAAATGCTAGATATTCTTTTCTTTTTCATGCCATTTATGTGGTTGTTTGTTGAAAAGAGAAAAAGAGTTATGTTTTAACATGCATTTATCTAGTACAATAAGAAACAAGAAGAAAATAAGTTTCCTGGAGTAAAACAGACTGAGTAGAAAATTTCAGGATGAATTGGTACCCAGCTGGATCACAAGTTTGCTAAAATTTTAATTTGTCATGGCTTTTAATGACACTACAATGGTGGTTACAACCCAAGTGAGAAAAAAAAAATCTTGAAACTGGAAGACAATTCTGATTCAAAAGTATGGAGACTCTGAAAATTAGAGAAATTGCTTATGTTGAATAACTAACCTTATTTTTTTCATTAGGACTCTTCAGTAATTCTTAAAGGCAAATTTGTTGGATTCCCGCTGTCTTTGATGTAAGACTAGGGGATTTAAAGCCTGAAGTGGAAACTGATTTGCTAAAACAAAACCCTCATGCTCTCAGTATGTGTACGTTAAATTGAGATAAATAGCTTGGTTTCAATATAATCTAAAGAACTACACGGATTGATGTAGGTTGAACAGACACCTTATTTTTTAGGGTAGGTTTTGTTCTTATGCTTCCAAACTGAATAAACAAAAGTTACATATATTAATAAGATTAATGATAGTACTGAGAACAAAATAAATATAGTTTAACTTTTTCTTTCAAGGATTTCTTATAATAAATTATTGGTAACTTGCCAATACCATTTTTGAAAAGAAATCATGAGAGTTTTCTTGAGAAAAATAAAAGAGCACAATTTGGCCTGCTTGGAAGTATCCCATGGGAGAGGATCCTAGATGGAAGAGAGCTCCAAGGAAGCTGGTTAATATTCAAGGATCACCTCTTTCAGGCTCAACAGAGGTGTCCCAGTGGGCAAGAAGGCAAAGCAGGCAAGAGACCTGCATGGATGAACAAGGATATCCTGACAAAGCTAAAATTATTAAAGGATTAGAATATCTCTCATGAGGAACAACTGAGAGAGATGGGACTATTTCACCTGGAAAGGAGAAGGCTGAAGGGCTGGATCTTACTAATACCTTTAAATATCCAATCTAAAGGGAGGGTATAAAGTGGATAGGGCCAGACTCTCTTCAGTGCTGAAGTGCTTGAAACACAGAAAGTTTTCCTGCTTACATTTTCTTGCTATTTAGAAACAGTTGTGTAGATCAGATCATCTTTCCCCTTCGATCTCTCATACAACCTGCAAGGCATCCTGAAAATGCATTCTAGCTCCAGCAGCTCTAGCTAAACAATACTTAATGCTTTCCAAAGCCACAAATGGACAGAAGTTTCTAGAGTCAGTATTGCTGCTTTTTTCACTTTCTGCCTAAAAGTATTCTATAGTCCTAGGTAGAGTTATTTAGGGTATTAGAGTTATTATATTATTATTATATTAGAGTTATTAGGTTATTTAGGTAGACTGTCTCTTCCACCAACTATTCCACATACAAATATTGACAGTCATGACTCAGTGTAAGGGATGGGCCTTACCTTCTTCTCAGCTGGAAGTCTCCATCTGCCAGGAAATGCCTCTTGAGCTGATTAGCAAGAATAATTTCAGGCTCCTCATCAGAGTTGTTTCTTTATGATACAAGTTATTCACAGAGAGGCATAGTGCCATGAGGACATAGTCCTCACTCTGTCCTTTGTTTCTCTTCTGCAACACTAGCCTTGCCAGATTATTTCCAGCAATTTACTATCTAATTTTGCATGCCACAATATGCAAACACATTACATACTACACTGTATAGCATATACTATACATATACATTATATAGTATAATTTTCTGCATACAAGAATTTTCTATGTTTTCTTGCAGCAAAAAACTCTAAGCTTTCCTCAGTAAGCCACTGAATTCCTATATACCTTGTCAGACTTTTTGATGTATTAACATATACTGACTTCAGCTAAACCTACTGCCAGTGCATAACTCCTGGAAGGCTTTAACTAGCCCTCTTGTGGAAGTAATTTGCTATTATGTAAATGTGATTGCTATATGAAAAAGAAAATGTAAATCATATTAATTTTTAAATGTAGTGTTAATTAGAAAAAAATATGAAAAATTCATAACACCAGCTTTTAATCTGTGAAAGTTACGATACAAAGCAATCCTGTTTGGATGAGGATACTACAGGGAGCATAGACACACATGATGCTGCTTCCCTCAGGGCTCTTGCATGGTTCTTTCCAATACAAGGAGAAAAATTTGCTCCAGAGCAGATATTTTCCTTGTTTTTGTATCTCTGTACAAAGAATGCACCCAAATCCTGTTTTCCTTGTCACATCAGAAACAAAAAATAGGAAGCAATTTCCTTGTTTCAAAATCCCATGGTGGGAAACTTCACAGTGGGCTCAGTAACTGAAGGTAAAATATGTAGGAAAATGAGATAAACGAGAATGTGAATTTATATCTTCAATTATTCTCAGTAGCTTGAGTCTCATAATGTACAAAATCTGGCATTTCTTACATCTGCCAAGAATGCATTCTTATTCATTCCAAGAGTTGTAACCTCATACGAAAGAAGTGTCTTTAATAAACAGAATATAGTCACTTGGACCTTCCTCCACAACACTGAACTTCCTAATCACCAATAATTAAAAAAAAAAGTCTGATACTGTAGAGATCAAAACCTTCTCAGTGGGAAGAGAAAAAAAAAACATCACCACCACCTTTTGACTGAGAAACTGAATATTGTTTTGGGCTTTAGGAGATGCAAGTGAAAGATATTTCTATTCTGTTCACAAAAAAAGAGCAAGAGAAGAAAAAATACAGTAAGACTGAATAGCAAGAATCCTCAAATATGAAAGATAGCCATTACATAGCAGAGGTGTACACAGGTGTTTCAGAAATAGATCCACAGTTTTTTTCTTCCAGACACACAGACTGAGACTCCCTTTGGTCCTTCACACCAAGTTTTCTTACCGTGGAATCAGATATGATGAGAGCAAGAGGGAGAGGAGGGAAACATTTTACACTCGAGTCTTATTCCAAGATGAATTTAGGATTCAAGAGCTGAGAAGTACTTCCATCTGCTTCAGGATAAGCTCTGTAAGTAGACTTACAGAGCATTTACACTTCTGGTTAGGTGATGGAAAAAAAAAAAAAAAAAAAAAAAAAAAAAAAAATAAAAATGGAAAAAAAAAAAAAAAAAAAAAAAAAGGAAAAAGAGGACTCTGATTTGTCTTTGGGTCATCTCTTTCTACACACTCAGAAGTGATGAGCTGACCGTGTCCTTGTCTTTCCCCTCTAGATAAGTAAGGTAAAGGTAATTTAGAAGAGACCTACTTTAAAAAACAGCCAGATTTCCGCTTTGTAAATGTATATGTATGAATGCCATATACAGTCTCTCTGAACACAGGCAGTGGTCCCTGGATTTTTAAGTTATTCACATAATTCTAATGTAATTCACATATATTCTAATACCATAAGCATTTATGATTAGAAAATGCAGAATAACACTCAGCTACCTTGAAGCTCCAAAATTTTGCCCTTAAGACTCCAAAATTTTCCTTAGCAAAGCTCCCTGCTCTGCTGCTGCTGACTGCATGCATAATCACCCAAATCCCGACGGCACTGAGCACTGTGGTGCCTTATCCCTATCAGGATCATAAGTCTCTGCTTATCTTTGTTCTTGAGATGGAGCCTCAAGGTGATTTCAGAAGCCACCACAGAGGGCTCCCCCCCTAGGCTGGGGGAGCTCAGGCACTTCTACAATGGAGACTGGTTATGTTAATCAACAGAGCTCCCCAAATTTGGGGCCTGGAGCACTGATTCTAAGCTCCATTGCAAATACTGCATCATATACTGAATTTATAATAGCATATGCAGAATGTATGGTAACTGCTACATTTTTAATGGTCATTTCTAGAGAGAGGCTTTTTTCCTCTTATGCATAATGTACGCAGAGATATAGCTAGCATTTAGACTCATTTTCTGAGTTATTCAGCAGCTCTTCACAAAATTAAGAAATAAAAATATTTTTCATATATATTGAAACGACACAGGCTGTATTACTGTTGATATTTATCCTGTAAACTTTCTAACCCAGAAGAGTAAGGCAGTTTTAAACCCCTGATGCAAAGATTTATCTCAGATAGGCCTAGAACATGTATTTCAGTTTGTTCTGGAATGACTGATGTAATTCTTACCAATTCTCTGGTTCTGCCTTGTATCTGCAAGTGGAAAGATATCTCCCACTTTTCCTACTTTTCTCCATGCCAACAAGAGAGAGCTATATAGAAGAGGAGAAATTGTTGGAGAGTAAAAAGGAAAAGAAGAGTTTATAGTTTTTTGGAACTGCTCCAAATAAGGATATATTTTCATTTAGAAAATCTAGGATACTTATCATGGCTGACACTGCTTACTACCCCAAAAAACAACTTAGAATTATCAAATAGTTTCATGTATTAATATAACTTAAGTTTCCTACTTCCCTCATTAAATGAGTGTTACAGGATTTTACATTTCCTTAACTCAACAGGTATGTGGTTGGGCCAGGCGTTTCACCTGTAATGAAGGGCCACAAATTTAATAAAGATAAAGTTAATTTAACATACTTACACATAGAAAATATTATTTTTGATTTTTTTCTTGGGGGGAACAAAAACGGTCATCTCCATTAGCTCTTTTATATTTTAATACAATTTACTGCATAAGTAAGAACTTACAAAACTGAAACTACTGTGTTGAATGCTAAATCGATATTTGGATACTTAAAAGGCAAACACAAGAAAAATAAATTTCATCAGCATTTTGCATACACTGCTATTAATTTTAATAGCATTTATCAGGTTAGAATTAGTGATTAGGGTCAAAATTACAATTAAAAAGACATATTAGATGAGTGAATATGATTTAGTGAAATGCATTTTGACGCAGCAGTTGTTTCTTGTCAGTTCAATTAAATTTACTCAGGGGATATCACTTCCGGCCATAATCTACATGCTTCAGATGATAATCTGCTTTACACACAACTGCTTTATGTCTGAACGCATGCAAAGTTTGATAAGAGCTATACATTTGAGTTTTCATCATTTATGGCATTCAGTAGCAAATTTTAAAATTATTATTTTACAATATTGCATAGGAGAAGACAGTAAGTTTTTCCATACATTTAATGTATGCATATATAAATTTTATAAAACTTAGCCATCATAGAATACTTAAAGGGACAAGGTCTTGTTTTGAGCATTTTCATCCAGCGCTAGCAAAATTGAGAGGTGTGTAACTGGCAGTCATCCTGTCTTACCAATACTTTGCATAGGACACTCTCCAAAAGATGCATAAAGAATCGAGAAGCACAGACAGAGGTTGGAAAGAGTTTTGCATTTATAATCACTCATTCCTAAATGGCAGATCTCCTCACCAGAGATGGAGAAAGGATGGAGTGTGTCTCAGAACCGAGCTTGGTGTAACAGGTGTAGCAAAACAGCAGAATCCAAGGGTTATATCTAAGTATATCTAGCTATATACTAGAGATGTAAAAATGATTCCTGTCTCATCCTTACGCTTCAAGCTATTATCTGTGGTTCGGGTGTACCCTTGCGGTTCTAGCTGTTACAACAACAGAAGCTATTTAGCTGCAGATTCCAGTTTTAAAATCTAATTGTTGTCCAGATCTGTTAGATTCAGAGCAAAGTTTTAAGAAATGTTGAATGAGAACAGGAAACTCTTTTGACTGGTCATAACCGGGGGGGATTTCATCAGAAGATATCTGGAAGTAGATGTAGACAATACACTCAAGTGTATTGATTTCGTCAACTTTTACAAGGAGACCTGCTATATTTTCTAATTTTATGACATTCATTTAAATCAGTGCTATTTGGAAGGCCCCTGCTTTAGTAACTTGCAGCTGACTTCAAGTTTACTTGCTTTTTAAATCTTTTCCTCTTTCTTCTTTTTTTCCCCCTTTTTTTTAGTTGGATACACAATGAATGATCTCATTTTTGAATGGCAAGAAAAGGGAGCTGTCCAAGTAGCAGAAGGGCTCACTCTGCCACAGTTTCTGTTGAAAGAAGAAAAGGATTTATGCTACTGCACCAAGCATTACAACACAGGTAGGAGAGTATTTTGATGATTGAAACTAGAAAGACATTTCCTACTGCTTTGGAGAGGTCTCTTAAAAAAAGTATTCTCACTGAACTCGCATGAAGACATAACCTGGGTTTTGCAGGATGCAAAATATATAAAATACCTAGAGCAAAGAACATGCAGGACTAGGGAGAGACTCAGCGGGTCATTCATAAAGACTGTCCTCTTGCCACTCAGAGTGCTTTTCAGCACTGAGTTTATCACAGCTGCCATGATACCCTAAGGGAGGAAAATGATCCCTGAACTCTACTTGGAGCGAGGAGGTATTAACACTGACATATTGAAGCTTTCCCCAAAAGAAACCAGACATACCTGACAGGCACACCTTTACTGTACAAATACCAGTATCTGGGTAATCCTCAAAAAGCTTCCAAAAATGGACATATGTGCCCTATAGGAAGATTCTTTCACTCAGACATCACTTCGTTAATGAGAATACTGAAATTAACATTATTTTACTATTTTACCAAAATCTGTGCAAGAAACAAGAGGACAAGACTTATTTTAACGATTTTCCTCTGTCTCTTTCTAATAAAGCAGGCAATCTTGGCTTCATGTTTAGGGCTCTCCTGCTCCGTGTGCCCTATAACTGTACTTCTATAGGCTGTGCTAGTTGCATTTAGAAGAATATTTGCTGTAGAAAGTATTCTCTTAATTTGCAGTGTAGTGTATCAAAAATCTCTCAACTAGGAATTAAAAGCATTATTGTGAGACTTTACTTAGTACTGAATGGAAATGTGTTTTAAAGTGTCAGAATTTCCAGTGGCATCCAAACACTTCTCTAGAAAAAAAAAAAAGTTTGGTTTTGTTAAAGGTTTATGAAGGCATCACTTTGAAATTCTCTGTGAAAAATCCAAAATGTTTCTCCTTTCATTTAAAAGTTTCATTTTCATAATTCTGAACTGTTTCATAGCAGTAAGATAAAAATGTTGATAATCTCTAACAAATGTGATCACCATAAGAATATAACACAACCGCTACCAAATATTAACATGTAACAATATATTAAAATATTTTAATATGGTCAAAATCAGAACTCTCCCTCTTCATTTAAGTAGCTCCCATTTACTATAGCAAGGACACGTTAAATATACTTTGGCAATTTTCTCATAGCTTTTGTTATTGTATTTTAAACATTTTGATGTTAACTGAGACTTCATTCAAAAGGTAGTTTTAAGTCATTACCCTTTTTTTATTATTATTATGTTTCAGGTCTGTTTAAGGTGGAATTAGTTTTGCTTTAAGCAGAAGCAGGTGAACACACAGACCGCAGCCTAATGCACTAGACCCCATGGGTTCACCCTGGCTCACGTTGGCCATGATGGCCCTAAGATGTAAAAGGAAGAGGCAGGAGCAGATGTTAGCGAGAGCATATGGGGGCTCAGGACCTTTAGCCTGTGCCTCTGGGCAAGCACAGGTGCTCATCCCTCTGAACTACTGTCAGATTTAGGCAGAAGAAGGGATTTATGGACATAAGCTTTGCGGGGAAGGTGCACTCGGACACTCTGCTAGGGTCCCACCAGCCTCAGTGCAGGAAGGATGCTGGCAGGGCTGCACTGAAGAGAAAGCTCGTGTTAGTGCCCTGGGATTGCAGCTGCTGCAACATCCCCCTCTGCAAGATAATACTGCTATTGCACTCCGAGGTTCTGGGGAGTTGGGTCTTTTTTATTATTATTATTACTATTCAGTAGGAAGTGAGCTGCAGCAAGTTAGAGGGGTTTGGGCTTTGGGTGGGAGAGCCTTTGCTTTCTCTGTTAGGACCTGTATTAACTACTCTGTGAGGCTAAAAGACACTAGGCACGATACTAAAAGATGAGAAGTCGGTGTTTCTTTTTCTCCAGTTGCTGCAGACTGACTCTTCTTTAAGACAATCACCAAGAAAAAAAAAAATCATTTTAAAGCAAAAATAAACTTATTTCTCTGGCCCACAGGAGATGACATTAAATGGGATTCCTAAAAAGGATGCTAAGCAACTGCAGCTGGTGCACTCAGTGATCAACTCACCATTTTCATTACAAATTTAGTCCCAGTACAGGACAGAAAGCTTTTCTGAGACATCGTGTAAAATGGAAAACAGCAAAAGTCCCTGTGAAACAAATCAGCATGATGCTTCAGCACAGTATGTGGAAACTCATCAGCACATGTTTTATCAGTGCTTCATGCCCAACTGACAGTGCATCTCTGTAACCGTAGCTTGGAAAACAGATTCCAAATATAGGGACAAAATAGTTTACAGCAGAATGGCTCATCAAGTCTTAAGTTCCAAAGTGATGCAACATTTCTGATCCCTTCAGCTGTCTGTATTCACAAGCCTCTCTGCAACAACAGATTTGGGAAGTGAACTGTAATCACAATCGCCAGGAAAAAAAAAAAATTCCATTGACATTGCAAAGATTGCTGGTTTGGGGAGCAACACCCTGCTTTAATTTCAATCATAGGTACCAGTGGCTGCAGAAAGCCCAATATAACAACAGTGTGAATTTGTACATAGCATTACCTTGCAAAAACAAAAAAAAAAAAAAAAAAAAAAAAAAAAAAAAAAAAAAAAAAAAAAAAAAAAAAAAAAAAAAAAAAAAAAAAAAAAAGAAGCTAGCAAACACCAGTTGAAGCACTTGGAATGCCCTGAATACTGACTGGTGTGACTTGGCTCTGTTTAGGGCTATTTTTCCATACCTCAGTATCTTTAGGAAGGCAAATCCGCTCGATTCCAATAGGACTTCTTCTAATGAAGAGCAGACTGAGATTCTGTAATTTTAATCTCTACTGAATAAAATAACATCAGCTGTCTGGAAGTAAAGGCCTTACATCTTGCTGTCCTTGCTAGCTAGACTGCTACTAGAGTCTCCTTAGCTGCTGCTTCTCCCTAATGCAGCCCAGCTCGTGACAAGCTTCCTACCTCACAAGGATGCGCCAGGGACTTGTGTTCAACGCAGTATCTCCCAGGCTTCCAGCTCCTTTCCTGTAGCACTGCTATCAATCCAGTCCATCCCCAGCCTGCCTCACATCACCCTATCCCTGGTGCAAGTCTGGGATTTGTCTTTGCTGAAGGTAAAGGAGGATGCTGGTTTGTTCCTCCAGGCTGTGGAGGCCCCCTGGGCAGTCGTTTGGCCTTCAGAGGCAGTCATTTTAAGAGTGAATTTCTGCAGCAGAAAAAGGAGTACATGATCATTTCCAAATACTTTTCATCCTTCTCTTAGTGCTTTCATTAATTATCAACAGACAGCTTTTAGCTGCATTGGAATTTACTTTTAACCTACCTTTCTTCCCAAGGAACTTATGTATCCTGTAAATGGACAGCCCTGTAGTCCCCTTTTTTTCATAGCCGTTGTCTTGAAAGGAAGACAAAAAAAAACCACATTCCTACACTCTTTCACTCTTTTTGTGAATCTTGGCTTTAGATACACAGACAGCAGCCATATATTTCAGAATTTGGCTGGTTCTGCATCCCCAACATTCAAAAAATCATCATTTCTAGCCAGGCTGCATGATCAAAGTCTCAGTCTGAATGTTTTATGATGAGGAAAAGCCAAATACTTTCCAAGCAGTTTTTAACAGCAAGATATACTAAAATTGCAATTTATATTCCACCATAAATTGCAAAGGTTTTCTGGGCACTGCACTTACTAAGTGTCTTTTGTTAGTTTTATACCTAGAGAGATATGAAAAAATATTTCAACTTTATTTATATATAATTCATTTTCTAGATAAAGTCTCTTCAAAAAAACAGCTTAGCCACACATACCATGCATACATGCTTTAGGGAATATGTTGCTTGTTTAAGAAATTCCACAAAGAGCAAGCAGAAGGGGAGAAAATATTTAGCAATATTTCAGTAACAAGTAAAACAGAGTGCATATCAAATGACTGTATAACATTGGGAGAAATAAAAGTCTTTGTACTAAACATTAATAAGCACAGCCAGACCTCTTGCCTAATGTTATCTGATAATGACTCAAACAGGAGAGAAAGCAAAAGCAGCACCTGTGGCTCGAGCACTGATCTTTCTTGATCAATGTAAGAGTAATGATCATCTTTTCATGGCCTCTAATTTCATTCCTTCCTTGATTACAAAAGACAAAAAGATACCAGTCTGATTGTTACCTGCTAGAGAACAGACACAAACAATCAAGCACATCTGTCAACTGGTTATCTGTCCCACTGGTTATCCATCTTCAGTGCAAACCATGTACCATTCTATTAGCATGATAGCTATGTTAAAAAAAAAGTTTATTAGAAAGTTTGAAAACTTTCCAGCAACTAATTTTAAAATAACAAAAAAAATTCAAAAGAAAAAAAAGACAGACTTCTTTGCCATTTGATAAATGAAGACAGAACATTTTCCTTTATCCTGCTATATAAATATACTGAGAAATTGGTCATTCTTAGGACTAATACAGAATCCAACATGATTTGATAATTAGTTAGGAAAATGAAAAGATTTCTGTTAAAGTAATTTTCAACAGAATTCTGAACTTGATAATAATCAGTATTTTTCACAAATAGACAAATAGTAACTACTTTCCTCTGAAAACTACTTTTTCCTCAAAAAAAATTCAAAAATTGAGCTGACAAAATTTTAATTCTAGAATTCTGCAGTGTTTCCTTACAGGAAAGTTAGTATGTGTATTTCATGTCCCTTTTTCATGCTATCTGTTTGAAATCCTGGCAGCTACATAGTGGGGTACCTAACATGAGGTTAATGACGGTCTTATTTTAGTAGACGCACACCAACCTGAAACTTCAGCTTCACAAAGGGGAAGGGGAACTGCTGGTGCGCTGTACAGCATCTCTCTTATAGCAGCACAATGTATCACACTGAAAAATACTTCTCTCTTCAGTCAATCAGTTCTTTAAACTAGACCAAAATATTGTCCTCTGAAAGAAGTATCAGCATTGTATATCTTTATAAGTAGAATGTATCCCATTCAGCATTTTTTGATTTTCATTAATGCATTTTCTCTGATGACCTTTGAGCAAAATCCCTCCCTTTCATTAAAGTCAATACAATGATGATTTCATCCTGTATATACAGTAACTTATAACAATATGGTCCATATATATGGGACCAGGAAAGTGCCAGAATTAGCTTCAAAGATTTGGAAAGATATCACTGAGACAAGAACTGTGATGGCCATCAGTTAGATTACATTTGGTTGCAGCTGAGCAGCAATGTAAGTGCCTTCCACCAAGTGTTTTCGGCATGGATGTCATAATATACACATCTATTTTGAATACATACTAGTTATTTCCTTTCTTTTCCTCTATAGGGAGGTACAGTGGATAGGCAAGAGTATTCAAAGCATTGCCACAACAGCTATTGACACAGAATTTGGGACTCCCAGGTATCAATCATTAGAAAATTGTGGAAGTGTAGACACCTTGCACCTGTTCACACAAACTGTGATTGCTGAATCAGACAGGACTGCAAGAATTCCAGTTATTCAATGACTTTCTCTGATGCTCCTGATGGAGCATCATTACAGGGCATTAGAAATGTACTTCCATTTAGTGATATTTCTCCATGTAAGCTACGAGTACAACCACAGCGATACTTAACACATCTCAGAGCTGAACAGATATTAGCATTATCCATATAACCATTCTGCTTTAAACATTGAAATGGCTTTTCAAATAAGAAAAACTACCACTTACTACTATCTAAAGCAAGTGATATCAAAAAGCAGACCCCCCTCAATAGATCTGCCTCCATCTGCATGGGTTACAGTTGAATCTCTGCATACTTAGTTCCTTACTTATTCTTACTAATCCATTTTAAATTTTGCATTATTAATGTTTAAGAATTTAATAGTAATTTATTCATTGTTATTAATCTTACCTTTGTTAATTCTCAGGCACGTTATCTCCTTAGTTCAGTTTCCTATGCTGATTCTCCATTATGAAAACAATCCATTTAACTTCAGAAACAGCTGCTCAGCCTTCATATTAATTACTGCCATGACATTGTATGGGTGGAGTACAAAGCTCCCTCCAAGGGATATCTTAAGGGCTGCTAGCAAGCGGGACAAATACATTTAAGTTCTACCAGTTACTCTTTTCTGGAGCAATTTCAGGTAGATGAGACCTTTGAAAGGGAGGATCCTTTAGGGTCCGTCTGCTGCTACTTGTGCTTGACTTCCCGTGCACGTCCTGCACTCCTGGCAGTCCCCTCTAACCTGCTGCCTGCTCAGCCGCTGAGCTGCATGTGCTGAGCCAAGGGTGCCCAGGGCTGGGAAGTGGCTCTTTCCACAGACTTGCCACCTCACATCACTCGCAGGTGGCAGCAGCAGAAGGAACAAGTACCCTGCTCACTGACCGGCTCCCAGGAAAAACCACCCCAGCTTCCCAGGAGAAAGAAAAGTCCAACACACTGGACTTGCACTCCAGTGCAAGTGGACTTTGGCAGACACATGGAAGCCATGGCAGGCCACAATACTGCATATCTTGACACCATCACCTAAGCACATGGGGGGTGGAAATTGCACCACTACCTCCATTCATACACGTCCACTTTGCATGCACGGGTACAGGGCTCAAGAAGGCATCACTTACTGCGACTTTAGCACCCTTGAACTCCCAGTTAGTCAATTTACCTCTACTCTCTACTTTAGGGGAAAAAAAAAATCTCCTTTTAGGAAGCCTTTCTCTGAAGTGATTTTTGTGGTTTTTTTTTTTTTTTTTTTTGTATTACAGAAGTTTTGCAAATTGTACATGTCAGTATTTATCTCTAGCCTGACTGAAACAAGCATCACGCCTTATTTTGTTGCTCAGCCTAGGCAAAACCATTTGACCTCAAAGGTTTCTTACAGTTTTCCTAGCCACTCTCCATGACAACTTACTTTTTATATACTGAGAATGAACTATTGGAGCAATACTTTACTTGATCCAAGGTTGATGGCACGAGTTCCTAATGTGAACACAGGACTGGTACATCCATTAGCTCACTGTATGTAAGCCCAAGGCAGGACATTTAATAGAGTTAAGCAAAGCTGCTTTTCCACTTTGGGCCACGTTTTTTTTCTCTCTCCCAATCTTGTCTGATAAAAACAGACTAAAATGTTTTCCATATAATTCCTCTGACATATCACTTCTTTCTATTTCTGGCCTTTTTATAACCCCATCCCTCTTTTCTATCTTTTTCCTTGGTTACTGTATTTTCCATTTGCAGAATCTCTTTCATTTGTTAGGATTATGTTCCCTGTTCTCCACACCAACTCATCCCTCCCTTCTCAGGTCATGTAAATCCACTCTCACATAAAAATAAGCCACAATAGCGTTAATGTATTATTTATTTTGGTGACTTAGGACCAGAGTTTTTTTTGTGTCAAGACCTCTGGGATAACTCAACTCCACTGGACTGAGCCCACTCAGAGACTTGGGTGTCATACCCACCTTGCTATGGAGTGTATGGAATGTACAAGTAATAGCCTATAATTATTGACATCCCATACAGACCTATATTATCCGTTTTGAGGCTCCTGTTTTTTTCCTCCTTATTTATTCTGGAAAGGAAAAGTGAGAAAAATGTTGCATGCTGAATTTTAACCTTTGCTGACATAAGGCCATATTAAAATAGGTTGCAAGAGACTTAAATTTGGTTAATGTATTCCTGTCACTCCTTACCCATATAGCCTACTGTCATGTACAGCACCTGCCTTAATCTGGCTTTCCCATCTTTAGTGTTTCACATACTCCTGACTGGCTTGGAAATTACCAGCACCTGCATAAACACAAAACCACAATTTTAAATGAAAGAGCCTCTCTTCTGTTTTACAGAAATGGTTATAAAGTTTCACTCCTTAAGCAGATAAGGAACAAAGTATTTTACAGCCCAGTTCCAGCAGAGCTATAGCCAATCGTCATCTAATTCAAGTATTACACACACAGGAATGACAGCTCTGAGTGATGGCTGCTAATATGACACACAAAACAGGTTAATTTTCTTTGAAGCTCCTTCTTATGTCCAAGAAACAGGTTGTGAGGAGTTAAAAAAGGGCAAGGGGGTCATTATCACAGATAGTACTAGACACGTGTGGGAAAGGTTCTTTAGGCTAGGTCAAGAGTACAGGCTGAGAAAAGTTAATAAGTTACTGACAGAACAGGTCTCTTCACTCCCCGAGACCTTTGAACTGACAGAATAAATGTCACACACAGAGACGAAAAAAAAAAAGAAATCTTCATGGCAAGGACTAGCTTAACACAGGAATATTATTTTGACAAAGGGCAGAGAGTGCAGAACATCAAATAGTTATCTGGGAAGCAGCAAACTGCTAAATAAAAGAATGTAACACACAGCATTTTCAAGAGAGGAAGTTAAGGAGAAGGGGGGAATCCTGGCCTTTTCTGAAGTAAACAGCAAAATTCCCGTTTGCTTTGTTAAACCAAGCAAGGAGATAGGGAGTAAAATTAATAATTGAGCTAGTGCATAGAACTCCTTAATTACTGCACATTGTTTTAAACTTGGACACGTGCACTTAACTGGATTTCACAACTGCTGTCTTTCTAATATTTTTGAGTTACTCAGAAGTACAGAAATCTGTTTTTTTTTCACTATGAGAAGCTATTTCACATACACACTATTCTGTCACAAGCAGCACTGCATTCAGCACCATTTGCACCTGAATAACACCGAGAAGAAAGAAAAAACTAATGGATATAGATCAAGATCTATGAAATAGTTTATTCTTATAGGGTAAAAGAACAGTCAAGAGAAAATATTGTTTTGGAGAGTTGTGGCACTTTAAAGAGCAAGTAACAGATTTTTCTGTTCTGTTACATTTAAAACAGTGGAAGTTGCAAGACATTTAGTTCTTGGAAGAATTAGGCCACTCCATCAGTACCCTGAATTAGCCTAATTCCACAAACTCTTTCTGTTTGAACCTTGATTATGGTGTTTTTAAGTTGGGACAATTGGAATGGGGATAAAGGAGAATATTTAGAACAATCTTCTATTACAAATATACATTGATATTAGACCTAATACACTGGTCTTAGGACATTTTCCCCCAAATTACTGCACTGTAAAAATAAATTGAAGCTTAAAATTGAATTAAGAGATGAAGATTTTATACCAGGGGAGAGTAAACCTTTTCTTTGCAGACAGTAACATTTCTAAATAGTGAGTAGGATAATAAAAATGATCCCACAGAGTAACTCTTCTGTGCCTTGGTGACTTGTGTTTCAGTTCTGTTTGGTTTTATAATGAGAGAAGGGTTCTTGAGATGGCCAAATTATCACATTTTCATTTTTTCAGTTCCCTTTTCAATTGATACCCTCATTGTAGCAGACAGCATATATATTGCAAACCACAAAACATTTGTCATTCATTAGAGAACAAATATATTTGAAATTGTGTAAACTTTAGATTGTGCACAAGATGCTGACAGTAATGAAGATGATGAACATGCTCTTTCTATGCATATTTTCTTCTTTGTTATAACAAGGAAAGTTTACGTGCATCGAAGTCCGATTCCATCTGGAGAGGCAAATGGGTTACTATCTCATCCAGATGTACATACCAAGTCTCTTGATCGTCATTCTCTCCTGGGTGTCATTTTGGATCAACATGGATGCAGCTCCAGCCAGAGTGGCTTTGGGCATAACAACCGTGCTGACTATGACAACACAAAGCTCAGGGTCACGAGCATCGCTCCCAAAGGTGGGCAGAATTTCCTCTGTGGTAGTACAATGGATAATGCTATTTCACAAAAACACTTCTCACCTT
>VZSG01000375.1:312574-383960 GCA_013398315.1 Nothoprocta pentlandii | reverse complement strand
GCAAGTTACTCAATACTATAAAAATGCTACTTATTAATCTTTGACTAGCTTATTCATTCACAAATCTCGGTATCTGATAATGCGCTAGCAAATATGATGTCTGAATTTCTATAGGTCATAGATTTTGACTATTCTCAGTCATCTTCCTTGCCCAGACAGTGCCTACAGTTTGAATTTCTCCACAGTAATCAATGTCTAAGTTACAAATATAGTAATTTCTCCCCTTAAGTCTCAAAATAAATTTGCTTTATTTTCAAGAACAGGTGTTTGCATCCAGCCAGCTGTTCCAAGGGAGCAACTGTTGCATCTATTATTTTGACTATTTTCTCAATTTTGCTTGCTCACAATACAGCACATACACTTGATAAGAACAAAGGAACAAAAGACCTGTATAATCCTAAAATACATAAAAATACATTTTTCAGATGAACAAATTGCTATCACAGCTGTGGAAATGATCAGACTTGGCCATTATATAGTGCTGAACCATGTCACCTCTCACGGTACAGAATGCAGTAGACCAGCTGGAGTGACCAAGCACCTCAGCTTAGTGAGATAAACTCCCTCTCAACAGGAAACTTAGCATCACAAGAAGGAGACTTTTTCTTTATCAACATATTAAAGAGAAGAAAGGCGAAGCTAAATAGGTTCCACACAAGTGTATAAAGAATGGTATATTTCCATGATTATATTTGAGACCCCTACCTATCATTGCTTTAAACATTTTCTTTCGTATTTTAAGGGTTATTCCTTTACCATCTTCACATACCATTGCACTTAATGGGAATAAAATATATATGATAAAGATACGTAAGTTCCACTTCTATATGATCTTTAACTCTGTATTTTTAGGTAGGAGTAGAGTAGAGAGAGCATTTTTTTCTAAGTAAAACAGATACAGGTCAAGCATATTGATCCGTAACATTTAAGTCATCCCATGAGCAGATGAGAAAATAGGACACTATAGAAGCTTAGAAAATCATGCACCCACCACCAAGTTACCAAAGGCATCTAGAGATGTTTTTGTCCTACTTTTAAAGGCTTGATGTCAGCTATGTAGCATTAAATGAGCTGTTGCTTCATCTTGTAATGTGTGTGGTTCTTGCACACAGAGAGGGAACAAGCCCTGCGTTCTGTCAAGATTTTGTACTGCCCTTCAGCCTCACAGCAGTGCAGGGCAGCACTATCAGGGTCCTGACATAGATCCTCTAGTCAGTAAATCATTTCCTGTACTTCTGCTGTGTCCTAAGACTAGTTTGAACCCATATATTTGATTTGTCATGCATATACTAACAGAGAATAAACATATCAAAGTTCTCGATCTCTCTTCCCTCTTCAAGCTAATTTCTCTGTCAGGAACTTTAAATCTCACTCTTCGAAGAACAGGAGAATTCCCACTGGTCCCATTCTGCAGTTCTCTAGCATCATTTACATATTATATTGAAAGAAATGGAGAAACAGTATGGGTCTCTTGTGGATTACTTGGTTTATGACCTACAGTATATTCCTAAGAAATAAATGAAATAGAAATAAATATTTGTGACCCACTTTAAAAAAATAAAGGAATACAGGTCCGCTTGTTACTTAGATTTCAAGTTAAGTGTTTAATCAGCATAGTCTTAGAATCCAGAGATGTTAATGCACTTCCTCCTCACTTTAGGTAACACTAAACTTCACATCTGTGTTTTTTACATTTTCAGTCTTCTACTCTATTTTCTCCATAGGTGTCATATGTCAAAGCGATTGACATCTGGATGGCTGTGTGTCTGCTCTTTGTATTCTCTGCACTTCTGGAATATGCAGCCGTAAACTTTGTGTCGAGGCAGCACAAAGAACTGCTGCGATTCCGCCGGAAGAGGAAGAAGAGCAAGGTAAAGCCATCAGCATTAGCAGCTTTGAAACAGAGTCACAAGAACTGATTTATGCCACGATATCAGCTTTCCTTGGTAAACATAGTGCTGCTTAAAGTGGCTATTTAAATAACGTGGCAGCACAAAATCAAATCCACTCTATGCAGAGGGTCACTACAAGGACTATGCGCTGCATAAATCCAACCTGAATTCTCCAAAGAGGGATTAAGAGGGATTTAAATGAGGCATGAGCCACGTGGGAGCCATCTGCATAGGCATGAATTTCACTCTGTTAGAAGAGTCAGATTATTCTTTACAGCATGAATGTTACGGGTACATACAGCATCTTGTAGTGCACTGCGATTCAACAAATAATATTTCCTAACTTCTAGAATTCAGTTCAGACCCTTAATAGCTGTTTCATGCAAACATTTTAATGTAAAAATCACTTTTTCAATTATGTTATTGGTGGAAGAGCAAATATTTTACTTTAAAGGGCAAGCTGACGAAGGCTAACTGACAGAAGATTTTCCTCCTGTCATGTTAATTCACTTTAGATTGCCACATATTTAGTAAGAAATTTCAATAGAGGAATAGTTATTAACACTTACAGCTGAAAGCATCTAGACTACTGGTAGTATAAGACAGTGCAAATATTGTACAAAGTCATCAAAACTTGATGCTACAAATTTAAATTCTGAAGTCAGCTAAAGCAAGCACTGAGGAAAGGTTTTGTGCATGACTCCTACTTCAGATTCTTCCAAGAAAATATATTTTTCCTAGCACCCATGACTGACATCATGCAGGACCTTTCACTGGCCTTCAGTAACTATCTAGAATATGAAGCAAAGTATAACTGTAGCAAGGAATGACACATGGCTCAGGTCAGCTGTCTTCCGGTCCTGGAGATGTACCTCACTTTAGTGCTTGGATCAAAAATAAATATGATATAGCAGCTATAGAGAAATCAAAGTAATGATACCATTTGTTGATTAGCTCATCACAATACTTAGTCTACATTTTTCTTGTTCTTTGCATTGAGATCTCTGGAATTAATAACTGAATTTATTTACTTGCTTTCATATTCTCAAGGCACACAGCGAGAAAAACAACAATGCTGGCTACCTTAAAGACAGCTGATGTCACAGTTTTACCTTTTTTACTGTTTTATTGCTATTCTGAAAGATTTACCTGCCTCAATTATTGCTTTGGCAAATAACATTTGTTATGGAATTAGAGTTTATTTTCAGGAATGAACTTTCAGCAAATAACTTTTCTCTTCCTACTTTTTGTCATCATTTGCCATCCTTTTTTATTGCATCCTCACTTTTTTTTTTTTTACATCTTTACATCTACAGAGCTAGAGAAATCTGTAGTTTAAAACCAGAAAAGACTAAACTACAAAAAGAAAAAAAAAATAGAGAAATTTATGGAAAATTACTTTCCTAACTTATTTAATTTTCCATTCTTTTTCTACTTTCCCTTCTTCCTGAAGGAACAATTCTGCCTTAGGAGGAAACCAGTGTTTTGGAAACATTGTTTTCCAAACACTGTGTAGAAAGTGAGAGCCCACTTCACCACCCAATAGCAAGTAGCTTCGTAATTAAGGCAATCAACCCATGGCATGAACACGAGCTTCCTACAGTCCAGGAAAGGGTTCTGAATACATGGGTTTTTTAGTTCCTTGTCTCCCTGTGTTTCATTATGAGACAGTTTTCACAGCATAAGTTTACCTAAAAATGTTTGGTTCCTGTGCCAGGTTATTATCTTGACAAATAGCCGTTTTTCTGACAAAACAAGTTTAACAAAAGGGTTAATTTTGACTCCAGCTCTGTGTAAAGAGGGAGCTCCTGACCAGAGGTAGTCTTTGAGAATCTACATCTTGGGCTCCAGAGACAGCTCCACTAATTGTTTCTCTTTTTACCCCCCTCAATGTTTTATTAAAACATTGTCTGCCCAGCAAAGATACTAGAAACACTGCAGTATGGAGATTTTATCTCTTCAAAAAGTTTGGATCACATCCTAAACCCTCTGCTATACAAATGACTGTTGTCTTATAGATCAAAGCAAGCAGTTAATAGGTAGCCTTCTTTACCACAAATGTTACTATTTGTTCACCACAATTTCAAACATGAAAACTTTTGTTGGTAAATCAAGATATTTATGCAGTATTTTTTCATTTACAGTCAGCTATTGCAGCTCATGATTATGAAGTTTAGCATGCTTTTGTGATCCATAAATAGTCCCAAATCTCACTAAAATACTGGGAAGAGCTACCAGGTTTTAGGAACTAGATTTTATTCAACTTCTAAAGTTACATCATTAAACTCATTTAATCTCAAAAGCAGAAAGCATGAAAAGAAGTTGGCTAGAAAGATGGGGCTTAAAACAACTTTCAAGAGCTTCTTTGAACACTACATCCTTTCTTTTCAAACTGAAAATTATCATCCTATCCAGTATTTACTTTTCAAAGCTACCTGGACATAAAGTTACAATAAACTAGTAGACTTTTTCATCCCATGTGATTATCACCTTCAGACATTTTACTAGGCTGTATATGATATATGTATAATATGTATATTGTTATGACATTTTTTGCTGCAAGAGGGCAGCTGAAGAATTTCCATAGTCTTTATTTTTTCCTGTAACTAAAAAGGCATACTTGTTGCAGGAGATATTTCACCTATACCAACTATTTCAACAGACTAACTAGTAACACCTGAGAACAGCAGAGGTATTACGTATCATACAAGCAAAACATGTTTACCTAAATCCATGAGATGTTTGATTTTTTAACAACATAGTGTTCACCCATATCAAGTTTGTAATCTTCCTTAATTTCCAGGTCCTTTTCCAGAACTACTGTGGAACCAGTTGCTTTTCATCTCCTGTTTGGGAAACCAATTATTCCCACTTTAATACCTCATTTTTGCATCTTTTGACTAATATCCTGTTTTTTTTTCCCCCAGAATATTTGTCCAAATTTTTAAATTCCATTTTAATACTAGAGTTTAATAATGCAACTATATATGGTAGTCATTCATTATATGATTCATAAATCTTTGCTTTACTTGGGGAAGAAATGTGGCCCAAGACCTCATCAGCTTCACAACCACTGTCTTACTCAGATGCCAGAAATATTTTTTCAGCATGAATAAATATTAATTACACATTTAAAGTTACATTCTCTTAGGCTCTTGGAAAAGAAAAATGGTAGAAGTCATACAGAGATACTGAAACATATAGACATTTATGGACATCTTTTTTCTTGGATGCATTGCCTCTGTACAAGAGAAACATTAATTGTACACATATACCAAAAAACACTTTGATTCTGCATTACCCATTAGAGTAACATATTTACTTTTCAGGAACAGTCAATCTTAGAATTCTATTTTCAAAAATCTAAAGATCAAAGCATCTTTAGTGAGGAAAATAGACATGCAAACTAGATTGATTTAATGGTAATCACACGTCTTTTCTTTTGTTTTCTTTTTGGTCAACCCATCCGTTTTGATGAAAGTATTTTGAGGGAGATCTTGATGGAAATGAAATGAATGCATCATTGCAGCATAGCAATGGCTTGAGATGTGCAGGACGTATAGACGGGACTTTGCCTCAAATCTACAGTACAAATTTAAGGGTAAATTACGTAGAAGATGTCCCATTGTCATAGTGTGATACCCAGTCATTAACAGAGGCCCTGTCCTTTTGTCTGAACTAATGTTTTCCCGTGTGGACTCCATAAACCTTCATTACTACTTGTATGTGATGACGTGAAATGTTAATAAAGGAAACCCCCTTAATTTTTTAATCCCTATTCATCTTTTAAGGATTAGATTAAAACATAAAATTAAAGTGATACCATGTGCAACCTCAAAGGAACACTGACATCATTTCGAGGAGATATCAACTGGTACCAGAAAAATATTTAAAATTATTTGTAGTGCAAAATGATTCAATAATGCTGTTCTTCAAAATTAGCATTCAAAGAGCTAATGCTGAGACTTCAATTACATTTTCAATAACCTACAGTCAAAAGGCTACAAAAGATATTTTTAGCAGTTACACATATTTCTGTAGATAAATTATTTATTCAGTGTACATTTAGCACACACAGAAAACAGCATATTCACAAGCCCACAGAAATTGAAGTCTCTCATTTTTCGGCTTAATATTTTATGGCATATCTTGACATAAAAAATAAAGTAAGTGAAATTATTTCCTTCAAGCTACCAAAAAGTTCTAATTCTCTAAATGAAATTTGTTAAAGTATTAATAAACTTTATTATATCTACAATAGAATTAATACTGTTAGCTGCTACACAGCATATATGAAAACTACATTCATATAAATCTTCACTAAAATCTTGATCAGTTATAGATATGATGTCATTCATTTGCTTTTCCTTAGTGAGGATGCACTAAAGATGTATTCAAAACAAAAGAAAATTTAAGAAAAGAATAGAAAAAATAAGAAAAGAAAAAGAAAAATTTCACCCCAAATGCAATAACCTTTTCTGAGGAAGACATCCAGCTGTGCAGACCCAGTCTCAGGAAACACAGGAACCTTCCATTAGCTAATCTAAACAGCTGTGATTTCAGGCACCTGTATTTTGAGACACATTTCTAGCCAGAAAGCAGGACTCTAGCCAGGTCATCTTAGGAAAATAAATGAGGCATCACTCTCACTTTATAAACAGCTTTGAACATGCGCTCAGAAGTTAATTTCATCAGCACTAGTAGCTGAGCAATATAAACCCAATTCGATGATTTTTCTGCCTTACTGCTCTGCTGGAACACTTGCAGAATTACCTCATGGATGCTCCAGCCGGCAGCTCAGCTGGAAGGCAGGGCAGTACCCACCAGGTTGCCCCCCTCTTGGCAGAGCCTGTCTCTGCTTCACCGCTCGGGCTGGACTTGGCAGGTGCCAACCATCCTGCCTGGGCATCCAGCGCGGCATCCCACAGACACAGGGCAGAAAAGCCAGACCCTGGGAAGAACATTCCCATCGCTGCCTCACAAGCTTGAGATTCCCAAGGAGCCCCCTCCCAAACTAGAGTGAGGATGGCTGCAAGTCCCATCCTAAGTTATCCTGCTTGGGCAGGATGGCTGCCCAGGCAGAGCTGAGCCTGAACATCACGCTATGGGTCTGCTCAAGTGAGAGAAGCCCTGCACAGGGCCAGTAAAGCCATAGCACTGTGGTGTCTCACCCTGAAAGCTCCTCCAACCAAGAGCTCTTATCCAGGCCACCAGCCAAGCTACCAACACTACCACCACCTGCAGAAACATGACAGCACATAAAACGTGGTTCACAGGTCTTGACCCATACCAACGAGTTCAAATACTGGATAATCATCATAGCCTATGGATGTGTAACTTCTATTAACTGGAAACTTTCCAAAGGTATTCTTTCTTTTTTTTTTTTTTTTTAAATGACAGAAGCACAGTACTGTAGTAATTAGTCCTTTGTTTTATCACGTCATCAAAAAAACATGCTATCATTTTGTATTTCTGTTATTCATCTCCACATATAAGTCAGTACTTTTTCTTCCTCTTTTGCTTTCATGTTAATTTTCCATTACTTTCAATTTGATAGAATTATTCTAATGTAGGATTAAAGTATAGTGCTTTCAATGAACTCAATCTAGATGTTTATTCAACTTACATATTTAAAAAATTATGTTGGTCGGGTGATAACTACCACACTGCAGAATGCTCCTGCTGTTTGCCAATTTGTTAAGTTCAAATACAAACTTATTTGCATTTTCTTGTAGACAGCCAATTTAACTGATATTCAATTCTTGAATTAAAAAGAAGGCATTAACAATGCTTTTTTCCCCTAGTAATTATCACTTAAAATTAACCATCCATTCCAGAAAACTTCCAGATTTTCTGAATATCACTAGTATTTTCAAAATAAAAAAATAAATTACTATTTAAACAATACCTACTAATTTAAAAAAAAACTTTGATTTTAATTCACCCTAGGAAGAATTTTAAAATAGAAGTTTTTCATATAATTAGAATTGATTCATGCTTACTTTCAATTTTCTCGTATATATGAAAATTTTCCAAAATAGTTAAGGAATAGCATATATAATACTTAAAAATCTTAAAATACTAAATAAACTGCATTAAGTTAGACATGAAAGAAAATGAAATTTGAATTTAAACTTAGCTAGAAAAATGTGAATGCTATCAAAATCATAGCACTATGCTTGGGTAGCGCATATAATGCAGGAATATTCTAGAACATATTCAAATCTAATTGGGGCCTGACTTCTCAGTCTACATATTGTTTATATATGTGCATTTCTACCTCTGTCACTACTTAAAAATATCTCTAACCAGACAGAGAGAAATATAAAAATCCCTCTTCTTGTACAAGCCACATTCTTGAAATCCTTTGAGAATATGTACGTCTTCCAGCTATTTTTGTTTCTGTGCAGTATGTTTTAAGACTAGATTGTTTTTTCAGAGCTTCCTGAATTCAGAGCATCATTAGCAGTTTTTACCTAGACCAGAGGAACAAGGAAAAAAAATCTGGCCCTTAGCTTTCATTCACTTTATTTTAAACTGATACTCTAAATATTATTTCCTTTAAGGCATGCACTGGGAAGAGTAGCAATAAGGCATAAAACTGATCAAGTATATTAGTGAGAATTCTGCCTTTCTGATCACTGCCTGTTTACTAGATGTGACCATCATTACTATTAGCATGAAGGTTATGTCTCAGGGCCAGGAAACCACTTTGTCTAATAACGTGCTGAGTTAATGGCTGTTGTCCACAGGACTTGTGTGGAATTTGCCCTGTTGAAGATTGCAGGCATCAGCTGTAAATGGGGGAAATCAAAACTGATCAGTAATTGCATTCCTAACTGCTACCACATTGCAAAGATTTATTTTTGTCTCTAAATAGGTTACAGATTCTATAAACAAGTAGATAAAGCCATTGAAGGGGCTGCAGTAGCTTGGGCAGAGACATTGATAGGGCCAGATTTCAATAAGTTGGACTGCAGACCCAAGATGTCCCTGACATGCAGTACTTGGTACATACCAGCAAATATGATTTCTATTAAAATCTTCCCTTTTTCTTTTTTTACCACAGGATGATGATGTAAGAGAAAGTCGATTTAGTTTTACAGCATATGGAGTAGGGCCGTGTCTGCAAGCAAAAGATGGAGTGACACAGATGGGGCCAAACAACCCTAACCCTGTTCAAGCTGCACCAAAAACCCCCGATGAGATGCGAAAGGTATTTATTGACCGGGCCAAGAAAATAGACACAATTTCCAGAGCTTGCTTCCCATTAGCCTTTCTCATCTTCAACATTTTTTATTGGGTAATTTACAAAATCATTAGGCATGAGGACATTCACCAATAACAAGATTAAAGCTTTTAGCACATACAGTTCTGGCTGGCAGGTTCACCAGGAGGCTTTCCGTTAGAAGTATGCCCAGGAATCACCAGGAGAAATACAGACATTAAGGGGAGAAAAGAAGGATCCTGCTTTCCCAGGTCACAGTGGAATGGAAGAATGACACCCAGAGAAGAGACATCTCTTATTGCAGTTTCTACATCAAACTCAGCAGCAACAACTTTTTCCACAGTAAATCACTCTCTACTGAAGCTTTACTGCCAAGTGTTTATACATAATGTGACATAGTGGTATAACTGTACAGTACTTAAAAATATTCCTTAAGGTTTTTTAATTCTGGTGTATTTTTAATTATACAATGGGTCCTGAATACCCTAGATAAATTCTATAGTATTAGAAAATAGTTAGCATTTGTAACACTGATTTCAGTTTTACAAGATAATGACAAATTTGATTTGCATTTTAGAATTTAAGGACTTTTTCTTGTCTTACAAACAATATATGTGGTTTGGCAATGAGCACATATGGTGCATTTAAGTTATATTATTCTTTCAAAGTGCTCCATATTATGGTTCCACTGGAAAATGTGTGTTGATATAAACTCAGAGACAGCACAAGGTACTGCTGCCAAATAGTCTGAATATCACTTGGAAAATATGCTAAAATTTGTCATGTACTGCTTCCTGAAAATAAGGGTTTTTTTTTTCTTTTTAATGACCTAGAGTTACAGTTTGGTAAATTTAAACTTAAAAGCTCTTAAATCTTTCCCCTCCCCCGAATTGCTAAGAATTCTTGCAGCTCTGGACATGGACAAACTGCATTAAAATTTTGCAATGCTTCATTTTTAATTCAATCACAAAGCTAAAAACAGCCATCATCTCTGCTGAAATATTGGGTGGGCAAGAATAACTGTACTTATATACATCTCCTGTATGTTACATAAGTCAAAAGTTAACATACAAGTTTATGGAGTTCTCATTCTTTGAAGTTTGACATGACTTACTGCTAAAAAAAATTTAAGTAATCTATTTTAATTGTACTTCAGAGTAATAAATAGGGAAATGTCTATTAAAACAGTTGAGTTTTTTTCCCATTTAAAATGGCATAAGTGGTAATTTTGAATTATAACACAGTTGATCATATTTATTGCGTAGTCTACAAACATTCCTGCTACTTTATTTGATTGAAAGAGAAACATGCCAAGATATGGAAATCTGACATTTAAAAAATACTTGATACTTTTGAGTCCAGCAGCTCAGGCTGTTTCTCACTGCTAAATATTTTTATTTCGACCATGTTTTAAATTTTTGATTTGTTATTGCTCAGAATGTGTATATAAAAGCAAAATACAGCTGGAGGCAAACATCTGGTGCACTACCAAAGGCATGTTGCATATGAAACAACAGAAGCAACGTTACCCCGCACTGAGGATTTTAACATAGCAACCTTGGGTTTGGTTGGGATGGTTGTTTTCCTCCAAGGATTAGTTAGAGAGTTTTTAAAATAGCAGTTCTCTGATTTTGTTGAATTGTCTCAGGAAAAGGCTGTATAATCCTTATTTTAAAGCAGTATTATTTACAGTTTTGCTTCATTTACCAGGTGAAATGCATTTTAAGCAATTGTTTACTCATATTGTGTAGTTTTTAATCGATTCTTTATACATATGTTCCAAAAAAACCCTTATTACAAAAGGATGCACGTGCTTATTTGTGTGAGTGGGCATTACAAATTAATGCCTAACATTTTAACTGGGTTACTTTTATCTCCTTCCGATTCATCATGAACCATATTTTATAAAAAGGGTTGTTAACTTGCTGCTAACTCACTAAAATTAAAAGTATTTAATTTAAGGACTATTTGGAGCCAATAAACACCATGTGAACTTTCAAGCTTATCCTCTATCCCTTAGCTATTTAAAATAGCTGGTTTCCCTCAGCAAGAAATCTTCATTGAAGGCATCATCACAAAAATAATTCTGGGCAGATACATAATTATGCATTATTCTGTAACACTTCACTTGACGGCCTGGTTCACACTGCCTCTTTCCCCATCATTCAATAGTCAAATATTGTTTGGAAAGCATTATCAAATCCAAGTAAAAGAAGCTAAACAAGTATCCCTAATTTCATTCCTTACAACTTAAGTGAGAGTCGATCTATGTACTCAGATGAAGTGAGATGGAAGTGATGAGAGAACCTGGATTGCTGGGCTAGCAAATGTAATAGGGCATCAGGAGGAACTAGAGTTGTTGAACAAGGACAATATTCTTCATACCTGTATGAATCTACTATCTCCATGAAGGAGAATATGGAGAGGCAATCTAGAGTAAAAACTACAGTATACCATGCACACACAAAAAGCATAAAATTTTAATAATCCTAGCAGATTGTTACCTATAGACCATCACACAGGGAGAGTAAGCACATCCTACTTCTACATTGAAAATATTCAGTCCTCTAACAGGAGATTTTGATTAACATAAATATATTTAAAAGATTATGAAAACTCTACAGTTAGAGTATTTTTGTATGTATTAAGTAATTCTATTAAGAATAAAAACATTTCCAGTGAGGGAGAAAAAAAAACCAAAAATAGCTCCATGATGATACTTTCCAATGTCTGGAGCACTTCGCATGGCACTGTGCTGTCCTACAGGTTTTTTTTTTTTTTTTTTAATTCTGATGCCATGGAATGAAAGAACCCTTGACCTCCTGTTTCTTTATCTTTTACTATAACCAAAATATTTACCATTTTAACAGAAGCCTTTATAGTTCCATGCAACTTTGTATAAAGTCACATGTCAAAGACAGATGACAGTTAAGATGCAGAAGACCTCCAGGTCCCAATACCAGCTGTCCACTAGCCGTTTATGGAAAAGGCCCCCAGATGCCCAAAGACCTTTCTGCCCTCTGCACAAAGCCGGGACCAACAGCTCCTGTCAGCAGCTAGGAAGGCTCGTGTGGGAGCAGATGCTCCTATAGCTGTGAAGCGGAGCAGCAGGGAACGGGAGCGGGACGTGTCAAACAGGGGTACTCTGCAGCATCCGTCACCGCGGCACCTCCACCACAGCGCTGCACAGGCGGGAATGACGCCATCGGAGAGGCGATGCTGCTCGCTAGGCTGCAGTGGCCTCGGCTGGCCTGGCCTTGCTGCTCCAGCACAGCTCCTCAAAGCCAAGGCTTTCGTGCCACCCGAGCCAGCCCAGCACCCTGGCACAGGCAGGACCAGCAGACATGGGAACAGCCACTGCTTTACCCAAGAGAGCTGCGGCCAGGCGTGCGCCCCTCAGGGCAGTAGCTTGTGGCAGGGAAGGCGCAGCACTGACTTCCTCTCCACACCCCCTGCTTTCCGCATGGGAAAACGAGTGGGAAGCAGGGTGAGGTGGAAGAGCTGGGGCCAGAGAGAGGAATGATGCTGAGCAGTGCTTGGAGCCCTGCACACAGCTGCTCTTCCTCTGCTGAGGACAGGTGCGTGCTCCAAACCACACCACCCCGTACAAGGCCAGTACTTTCCAGGTGCAGACAGGATGAGAAAGGTGCTTCATAGGTACACCAGTTACACTTAGCTACCACAGACATCCTCTAGAAACCAGGGTATCAAACTCCTTAAGTCAATATAATAACATACATTTTTTAAAAACCATCTCCAAATACCAAGAAGTTACCTTGCCAAGTCAGAATTGGCCTTCTCTCCCTACAACATTAATGGACTAGAAAAGACTTGAGTGAGACAGGGAGGAAGTGAAGAATTGTTTCACCATCTAGAATTAATGTTGAAATAAAGTTAAAAGTAACTCTTTGCTGACCCCACTTTGGATTAAAAGAATTTTGATCGAAGAAACTCACTACTACTAAAGCAGGCTACTGGAATGCAGGAGCAATGTTGAATTTTGCATTTTTAGTACAGTAACATACATTTCTTAGAATATATTCTTTGAATTGTCTTTACTAACTCTTTTTTATAGGTTTATTTATAAGTAATCCTTTCTGAAGTGTGAAATAGGATTTGTTTAATCACTAGAAAGACTTATGTTTAGGTGATTCAGATGTGCACTTTACATTTGAGGAATAAGGAAATGCTTCCACTTTGCACTATAACCAATTACAGAACTGTAGGTTGGTAATGTAGATAAAAATAGAGTGAAGATAAACTGTGTAGACACTTTATATTTATAAGAATAGGGAAAGATCAAGAAGTCTTCCTTAATATTTAAGAAATTAAAATGTATTCTTTTTTAAGCAATAATTTTATATTAGATGGAAATGCATTTATTTTTACAGTACCCAGCCCAAATTGAGGTGGGTGGTTGTAAAAGGTGATATATATACTTAGGTGCAACTTCTGCACACTTCTGCTCACCTGAGCTATTAGGGAAATGAATTCAATCCAACAGAGCAGAATTTGGCCTTAAACTGTGAAACTGCCAAGCGAGCCAGTAATTCCTACAGGATCCCTGTAAGGTAGTCAACTAATTTGATCCACACCTTACTATACAAACATACAGTTATTCCAAGCAGAACGATAGCAGATCATCTTGGCTTTCTTTTCTTTTTGAGATCAAGAAAAAAACTAAAGGACAAATTCAACTACTTGTTAATAATAAAATGGGCATTCTCTTTTGCAGTGGTTGTGGAAAAGGTGCCTTCAGGCAACACACGTCACCTACAGTAGTTACAGAAATATTATCAGTTCAGAAGGCTTGTGGAAGCAGGTTAGATTGCTAGCGCAGTGGGTTAAATGCCAGAAAAAGATGTTGGCTCATCCTGTATTCTTGACATTCTTGAACATTACTGCACTTCTTCACTTTCATCCTTGTGAAATATGCAAGAAACATTTCTTCTGTTTGTATCTTACTGTATGAGAGTGATATTAATGGATGAAGTGGACTAAACTACTGATGTTCCATGAATGTGTAATTGTGGACTGTATAAAAAGAAATTGTGCCATAAGCTTTTGACAAAGTTTTAACATAATGTACAGTAGCTTGTGTGCTAGTGAGCCCAGTTTAAAGGCTGCAGCAAGAACTAATCACACAATAGTGTACCAATGACTTGTCTGTGATTTTTAAACATATTCTCCTGCAAATTCCTTCTAGACAACATGATGGCAATTTCATCTCAGTACTTTTTAGTAAAATTCTGTGTTATGCATGGATTTGATTAATTTTTTTCTTGTATTACAGTATAATATCACACTTAAACTGACATTCTCTGCAGAAGAAATGTTAAAATATGTGCAGTTTATGGTGTCAGTCATGTAACTAGATATTTTATTCAAAAATAAAGTTAACTTTTTTCAGAAATTATGCAGTTTATGACATTTTGTGCTGTGCATTTAAAATCACAAGAGGGACTATCAACCCCATGGGAAGAATGAATGAAACCCTTGGAAATAGTTAAGGCATACTGGCATTTAAATATTTCAGCAATGAAAATCTGAAAAAGAAGGAACTGAGAGCTTTAACTTGTTCTATTAATCAGAATAAGCTTCAAAATACTCTGAATTAAAATATGCAACAAGGTGTTTTAGGGGAGATTGCTGGACAAGGGGACAAGGGTAGGCTCTCAAGTAGAAGTTTGGTTTCCCAGGGCATCTTTTACTGTTAGTAGACAGAAGGAGGCCTCTACAGAGGACATTTCTAGGCAAAAGACTGACTCCTTATTCAGATAAGTGCCCATGTAAATGAGGTACAGGTGCCCCTATATAGTCCCGCCAGCTTTATAAAGGGAAGAAAAAACCACACACACTAAACCACTGATGTCACTTAGGCTTCTGGAAGTCTCCACAATCCCCTGCATGTGACAAAGAGGTATCAGGTCCCCCCCCTTTTCCACTTGTTTTTTTAAGTGGACAGGATTCAAAAACAAGAACCATGGCACTTTCAAGAAGTAGGGCTTCCACTGTCAGCTACAAGTAATTCCCTTCAACAACGTCTTGGTGGAGCCTAGGAGGTGGCAGTAGCTTAGGCAAACAGCCAAAAGCAAGCAGCACGCGGGCAGATGCTCACAGGCTTCTGACCAAGTCCTCACTGGCCACGCAACTGCAGGTTCAGCCCCCTGCTACTTTGGACAGTTGTTGCTCTATCAGGTGTTTACCATTGTTCCTTCTCAAGAAGAAATAAAACTTGGTGCCTTTGGCCTTGGTCATATAAATCCACAAGCAACAAAAGCATAACACTACAATAGCAGTGTTTTCGTGCTCAGGGGTATTGTTCCCAGAACATGAAAACTACAAAGGTGCCCTCTGGAGATAGGCAATAAGCAACTAAACACAGTGGCAATTGCCAGGTGCGGCAATCCCAGAGCCACAGAAGGAAACAACAACACGTCTTAAATGGATCAATATGTGACTGGGCCCCATAAACTATGCCACCCTTTCAACACAATGTGCTGGAAAAATACAGGTATTTTATCAAACAGTAAGCTTATGTTATTAAGGTAAAAACATGGATATGACTTGGACTAGATCTCCAAAAACCCCTTCCAAAATCAATCATTTTGTGAAAGGGGATATTGTTTGCATATAGTTACCTAATTGCATTACAAAAGTAATACACATTTAATTCCACATATTTCATAATAAACATTTCATCCATACAGTGAATTTCATTTCTCATATCCTACTCTCTATACAAGAGCAAGGTGAGAATTATGTTCACTAGCTACCATTTTCCACGAATGAAGCACTACCCAGCTAATTTAAAACCCTGGGAAACAATCTATCAGAGTAGCAAAACTAGAAGCTGAGAGAAAAAAAGATCAATCTGGAAGTAAATTAAAATTTTCTGAAATATTCAAAATAAAATACTTACAGACCCTTAACAAGCATCTATATGTCATGCTAAACTTTTTGTCAGTGTTTACATAGAATGTTTTTATTTCTCTCAAGTCAAATAACACCTGACTTGTTTTGAAAACCAGCATGATTAATATGTATAGACACTCAAATATCTGTTTTTGAAAGCAGATGATACTTTAACATGTTTGCCCTCGCATGCAAACCCCATGAAGGCATATTACTACAGAATAAGTCCGCATGGTATTAGAATTAGGTTGAACTTATTTAAGAAGGAGAATTTTGGAAATTCTTCCATATCATACTTAATAGTACTATATTTGAAACAGGAATTTTGTTGTGTTCCTCTGACACAGAGCTCTTTGCTTTATTATGCCAATATCTGCTTTTCTCAAGAAACTGCAAATGGAACCACAAGAGGGCTCCCTCTCATCTGAATTGGAGGTTGTTGCAAATGTTTGCATTTTATTTGAGATAAACTTCAGCAAAAGGCACTTTTCATGTACAAACTCCAAGCCCTGACATTCACTATAAACGTCAGAAATATATAGAGGGTAAGTACTACTCATGCTAAGAATAATCTCATTTTTGAAAGTGATGTAAACAGTTCAAAGTGACACAATTGTCAGAAAAAAATAGTTGAGTTCTTAAATTGTGATCTCAATCAAAGGAATTATGACAAAATACATATGCGAAGTTGTCAAGATTGGTGTATCTGGGCATTTTATTAACTAAAAATGACATTTTAAAAACAAAAATCATTTACTATAAAAGATCAGCTGATTGTCAAATAATGCTACAGTTATGAATTTCTTAAACAGAAAAGGAGACTCTGCTCCTAAAGTCACTAAGGTGAACTAATTCTTATATCAACGTGTATCTAGTAAAACTATAACAAATGCAAAGAAAAAACATACAGCTTTTCTTTCACTGAAAAATATTATCTCATATCATATCTAAGATGATGTAATCAAGTATACTTAATTATTGGCAAATTATGCAAGTCTGTAACTGCATTTACTTTGTGATAGCTGCCTGTGTCACCACCCTCTCCCTGTCCTTGCAGACTTTACCCTTCAGTGTATGCACCGAACAAATACGGAAACAACTGTAAGACTCCCCTGAACTTTGACATGATCCTATGAAGATATAGTCTACCGTTAATGTCCATTTGTTGTTTAGCCCTAACTGCATGTAATAGTACAACAGATAACTAGATTAGATCAAGAGAAAAGGTAACTAAGATCATGAAGATTACTAACTTTGAACATGAAATTTGTTAATAGATTACTTGTCGAGTGATAAAGAATTCCATATTCAAGGTTCATAAGAGTTTTTACAATTTAAATAAAGCAATCCATGTTGTGTTTGCTATATTCTCCCCAGGCTTGCTTTCCCAAATGATGACTCAGCTGAGTTCTTATAGTATAGCAGCCAACTTCTTCATATTTAATTGCATTGCCAATAAAAACTCAGCAACAAAACAAGAAGTGGATCTCAGTTCAAGAGGAAAGCCTTTCATTCGTACACAAGTGTAGTCAGAAGTACTGTATATAAATTTTGTATTACCACACATTTTTGAGGAAGCAACATCACAGAGGTATTTTATTTCAGAATTGCGTGGACAAAATGGGTCATAACTAAAAAGTCATCTTTTAACATTTTCAAAGGTGTTGTAGCCCTTTTTCACTAATCTCATACTTGCTTAAAGACAAGAAACTTGCTTTGTGAAGAGTTTCAAGGAAGTAGCAAAGCAAATGCTAGATGAGGGAGCTGAAAAGGGTAACAGGTCTCTTCTCCCTCCATTTCTATCTTTTGTTTCCACTAACATTGCACCTCACAGCAAATCTGACTATCTGGTAGTATGAGACCTTCTTAAAAGACTAACAATTCCACTCTCACCAGGGCTACTGTGGCAAAGAAAATTCAATGTTCAGACAAGGTCCTGATGGCATCAGATCTTCTCTTGACTGCCCCTTATCTGCCCTATCCTTACTGGTATCTTTTATTAAAGTTCTTGTTTCTCACTGGCATCTTGGGACTGCTTCTTTGATTCAAGACACTGCACCATTCCTGAAACTGAATTGTGTGTAGAACTTTAGGAGATTAGCATCAACATTTCAGAGTTTCTTAGCTTGTAGTGCAGTTGAATTGCGTTTCAGACAGATTCCCCCATATATTACTTTCATTTATAATATTAATGCTTGTGCTCTCACTCTGGCTATCCCGAAAAGAGAAAGCATGGCGCTTGGTTTAGATGCACATCTACCTTCTTCTCTGAGATCCCAAGCAATCACTTTGGATAACAGCTACACAGAAATTTAGGCATTTAAGTCTCTTCCTCATTCCTCTCCTTCCTGCAGCACCTAATCCTGGAAAAAGCTTAAAGTGATTTTAATATTGGCATTTCCTCTGTGCCTGAACGTCTTTCAATAATAAGCACCTTCATGCCACAGTTTCCAGCAATAAAGCTTACATCTGAAAGTGTATCTGACTTCACAAAATGTATTTATTCCTCCTCTTGCTTCCCTGGAGCAAGACATAGGATGTCAGAAGGCTGTGCAGAAGGCTCTGTGAGCACAGAAATTCTTAGAACATTGTTTGTTCCTGCCCACTCATTACCTCTATTGGACTTCTGCTTGCTGTCATGCAGCCATATCACACTTGGTAATGCTTAAAAGATGGCTACAGAATAATTTCAAGGCACAGAGTTTACTATCAATGAACCTCTACAAGGTTATTTAACCATTTTAAAATTTAAATGGAATGTTTTTTCTTGTAGCAACCACAGCAACATGGCCCATACAAGTCTTTTGACATGTGCAGAACCATTTAAAGTATTTTCCCCAATAAGATAGAAAGTATGTATGCTTTTGTTGCATGTATAAATCTTCTAATCCAGAGTCAAATATAAGCCTCCAAAATAGTCATTCCCTCGTAAGCATGCAAAGAGCAACTCGCTCTTTGTCTCTAAAAGATTTTAGATGCTTCAGTAGCAATTTACTTATGCATCAGTTTTGGAAGTCCAGATAGAGGTATTTTTGCCCACAAAACAAACGAGCTATTTTCAAATGTTCACATTAAACAGGAAGAAAAAAGATTATATTGACACAGATTTTTATGTTAGACTGTGTTATCAAAACATGATCCATCATCTTTTATGAAAGGCACTGAGAAAACTTACTCAGCCACAGGAAAAAAATGATCCTGGGGAATGCTTCTCCAGAGCTTTATCCGCAACTTATTACCTGTGTTGGTGCCTTAGATGTGCACAGAGGGTCAAGAGCTAACACAGCTTGTTATAAGAATGAAGACTAACTTTGGAACATGCAAGACACCATCCTTACTGAAATCCTGTAAGTGTTTCTTTTTCCCACCCCCGCCAAAGGACGTTCATTTGATACTCCAGGTTCCCGGAAAGATACTGCACCACAAAGGGATACGTTTCCAACAGACTTGTCCACTCACACACCACACTCACAGAAGGACACGTAGAATGTAAAGTAATTGTGTCCAAAGTTTTCCATTTACTCTACAAACAAATATGAACAAAGTTTTTTAATTAAGCACTTGAAAATTCTACTAGGCTTACTACTAGCCCTTACTATAAAAAGCATTAAAAAGACTAACTAAGGCTTAATCCACTAGAGGAGAAAGGGATAATTTGCTATAATTTGAAGTCTGTCAGTTTTTTGATAAGAAAGTCTGGGACAACGCAATAGACCTTACTTAGCTTATTCTTACTCTGAATATTATTGCTTTCTAGCCCTGGGAGTTTCACTGCGTATGATAAATCTGAGAATTCAAAGAACTCTTTTGGGGAGTAAACCATCTTAATCTCATCTTTCAGTAGGAAAATAGCAGCTATTAAAATCAGTTATTAAAATTTTATGCATGTTAGACACTACATATCACATTCCTATATGCGCTTCTCATGAAGAAAAGATATTCTCAGTTTTCCAAATCGTCTAGACAAGAGTTTCAGATCTGTGAATGACAGAGCTTGTTCTGATGTTGCAACTTTCAGAAGTTAATATCCCCGATACAGTTTTAGTGACAGGAGTTTCTGTGAATCTGGTTTGAACAAGAATTTGCAGTCAAGCCTGCCTGGGTTGTTCCCAGCAGTCTTGTTCTATGTATGCATCTGAAGTCGATGGAAAAATGTCCAAAGCCCTTGGATCAGGTTGACCTAGCTCGAATAAAAGGTTGTTATACACCTTATTGCAGCTAGAATTTTATTACTTTTCTAAGGGTATTTGAATCACTACCTTTGTCACAAATATTATGAAATTCCTATTTGCTTCAGATTTTAAGGAAACATTCTGAACTCGAAGAGTTAAGTAGACTGAGTCCTTTCCAGGGTTTAATTGCTGCATGCTGCGAATTAATTAGATATTAAAATAAATTCCTTTCATAGCAGCAGTATCTAAGTTGAACTTAATTCTCTAGAAAGATATTTGCCATCTAACCACTGTTAGCTCTTCTGCAAACCAATCTTGCCCTGCCTGAAGAAGGAATATTTCAGCTCAGAAGTGGCTGGGAGAAGCTTCTTGAGATTTATTAGATACATACATGTGTAATTTTGATATTTTGAATGATACTATAATTTAGATAATAAAAAGGGAAAAAATCTTAGCAATGGCAAGATAATTATGCAACATCAGAAAAAACACATTAAAAATATTCCTTCTGTCCAGATAGATGAATTCCATCCATTTACCCTCCTTTATCTCCCAAGCTTTTCCAAGACTCTGAGGATAAAAACCCATGAAACAGGACTGTCCTTTTGTTTGTGCCATTTCTGGACAGAAAATAAAGAGTTAACATACAAGTTGGAAGAAGGAAAGCAGAACTTGAATATTCTAGCCTTGTGTGTCTTGAGTGCACAAATGGTCTGGAAAAAAAAAGTCATTCTCCTACAAAGGTTACATAGCTATTTCAAATAGCTTGCGACTTCTGTTCCCTTCCTGCTTTCTGGTCTAGACTGAAATTTTCTCCATCAACATTTTAGATCAAGCACAGAACAGCAGCTCATACCTTTCTATGGAGGCCAGAAAGAGAAGAACTCTAGAAAGTTATCTCTTAATAGTAATCTTTAATAAAATCTTTGGGGAGGGAAGAGGAAGGACACCTTTAAAATATAGATTTCTGCTACAAACAGACATACCAAGCAAGAGAGCAAACTGTTACTGTTGAGTCCAAATGAGTCCAAAAACATCTCCCTAGGGTGCTTGTGACAGCAAACAGGAATAAACTTACACAAGTGATAAAGCAATCTTGGCCGGTCTTGCACATTTCTGGAGAAGTGCAAAATCTTTGAGACTTTATTTTTGACTTGTTTTTCTACATGCCGTTTCCAACTGATATATGAGACCTGTAGGCATTGGCTGTGTTAAAGTGATGGTCGTAAGATCATCTATTTAGACTGAGGAATTTAGCAGGTTTAGCAGCCTATAGACACACAGTGGAAATAAGGCAGACTCCTGCTATGCTTCTCTTAATTCAGAAGAAAAAGCAGGCAGAAGAACAATATGCAGGCGCACTTCCTATCCTTTTGTCCATACAAGTCACAGAAAGTAATTAGACTTCAGTGGTTAATTTGAATCCTAACCCAGCTAGTGAGGCTCCATGGTTTTGAAAGCAGCAGAATCAAACAGAAGTGTTTTTTCAGTGAGAACTTTTGCTCCATTCTGAAATTATGTAATGAAAGTCGTATCTGACTTACAGATATGACTGACTTACAGAGATTAATCAAAGGTGTAAAGATTAGTGTGATTTACAGAGCTGTAAGAAAGCTATGAACAGAGTCTCTTTGTATGGAATTGAGAAGTATTCATACTCTATGAATACTTAGTCTTTTACATACTATATAGATACACATACCTACAGTTAGCTACAGAGGATGGACTAAATTCTCTTTCCTGTTTGAGATGACTCATGTGATATAACTGGAATTGCAGAACAGTGAGCAAGGATAACTTAAGCCCATTTCTGATTTCAAAAATATTTCCATTGTTATTTGCCAGACTTGGGGACATATCCAATGTGATTACTAACAAATACATCATGGGGCTTCAACTCAAGATACTTTTGTTCACCCTCCACAGCCACATTCCTTACGTGTTTTAGTTGTATGGCAGTGAGAGTGAAGTACTGAATCTTCCACAGGACTCATACCACATATCAGAAATGTCACAATGTCAAGAACTACGACTATTTCGAGGCACAAAAGGATGGCGTTATCTGGGAAGGCTGAAGGTAAGAGTCTGTCTTTCTCAGAGCAACCCTCCTTTGCCACACTCCTCAGTGAGGCTAGCACTTGTCCCTTGGAGACCTTTCAACATAGCCTCCAGTGAAAGACATATCTTATTCCTTCTACCCAAAGTGCTCCATTTCTAGGGAGGGTTCTTTTGACAACTGCAGGAACAGACTGACCACGCACAAAAGCAGTACCCAACCACCCAGAAAATGGACCAGCAGGAGGAAGCAGGCATAGAGGGAGGAACAACAAATAGCAGGGCTGCAATGAGCCAGGTTGGGCTACACAAAGAAAGGCAGGAGCTAGTGCTGCCTTTCTGCTGCCTTTATTGCTGCAGTATCACATGCAGCAACACTGTGATACTGTTGTAGTTGAATAACTGTGGCATTGGTCTGTTGTACATTAAGAACTGGAATATTTGCATGATATTAGCAAACTGATGATTCCTCCTGCACAAAGCTGGTAATGATTCATTATCCCTGCAGCTAAAATGCCAGAGTGCCTCATGAAGACTGAGAAATAAATAAATAGTCAGACATTCCTCCTCCTTCAATTCACCTATAGATAACTGCAAAGAATTCCCTTCATTTCCCTCTCCCAAATCCTGTATTCCCTTAAAACACATTTTTACACTTTACAAAATGTATTCTGCTCTTAACACACAGACACAGAGGCACTAACAGGCTTGGTAATCTGGTTTACTAAGGAATATTCAGAGGTGTAATGTTTGATATGAAATAGACCCATTCAAGTAATTTTTTTCCTTATCACTATACAAACCAAAATTTGGAAAATGTACCCTACTGGTTGGATTTTGCTTTTCATTCAAGTAAACTGTTTCACTGGAAACAGAAGTAATTGTTTCAAATAATATAATTCTTTTAAACAAACAGAATGAAACTCTAAATAGTCAGCTTACAATATCTAAATATATATACTGAAAATACCATTCAACTGATCCAGAACCCAATTTTTATGTTCATTCACCATGCCTAAAATTTGCATTGTAAGTAAAAATAAAATCACAGGGGAAATAGGGACTCCTGCTTTAAGACTGAACCAACTATCTATGTCTGGACAGACACTTGTTAAACCTGTTTTTAAAGAACTTGAATGATTTCAACTCCACAGCACCCCAAGGCTTTATTCCACAGCTTCATTATTCTGTCTAAAAAGTTTCTAGATACATAATACAACACCATCTTGTTGCAATTTCAGGCTATTACTTTTCAATTTATCCACAACAAATAAGGAAAATACAATACTCCTGCCCTCTTTGCGATAGGTAAAGTACCAAATGCCTTTACCATGCCATATTTCTTTAGTCTTTTCTTTAGGACTTAAAAAAAAAAAAAATCAGTTTGCTTATTCTTTTCTCACAGCTTCCAGACTTCAGAGTGCTGCTGCTGTTAGCTGCTTCTATATGCCTTTTAGCCAGTGCTCATCATATCTTGGAGAGCAAAACCCAGGCCTGGACAAAGCATTCTAGCTGAAGCACTGCTATTGCCGAGTAGGGCAAAGCAATTATTCCACGTGTTTGTAATATTCAAGCTCTGTTTATAAATTTGCCTTTCACAACTGCATGCCTCTGTGGATTCATGTTTAGCACATGAGCCATATTAATGCACAGATCCCCTTTTCTGCGCAAATACAAGTTAGTCTGTTGTTTTACTCACTTGAACAAAATGTTGTGCTCACTTGCAGTGTGAGGTGACATGAAAACAAAGCCATTTGAATCTGCTCCCAGGAACAAGAGCTCTTAAAATTTCTTCCCCAGCTTCACAAAGTATTTTGAGATTGTCAGTGTCAGTAGAGCTGTTCCCATCATTCAGTAATAATGAACTGTCCCTGTCACAGCTGAGCTACACATCACTCTAAAGTTGTAATAATAGTGCTTTTAAGAAAGAAAACACAAACATTTCTAGTAAATATTAACTTGACATGTTTCTGCTTTCAGAAAAATTTTTTTCCACCCATCCCTTTTCATACATGTGTATTTGCAAGCATAAGTTAATTTACCACATAGTATGCAGTATTCTAGGTGTCTGTCTTGCTAAGCTACCTTTCAACATATCATTGGCACCTGGAGAAGAGGACTTTGTTGTTGAAAGGAAAAACATTGTGATAAAAGTTGGAGGAACATTTTAAGCACAATGCTGCCAAAGTATTTCAGCTGCATCACCATTTTGAAGCAAAGGAAGATACCTGTAATAAATGTTTTAAACACTTCCAATAGAGGCTCATGTAACAGTATTGATTTTGATTGAGGTATGCAGACCACAGAGAACGGTCTCAGAGGCTGCAGAGATTCACCAAACTATAACATTAGAGTCTACTAAAACAAATTACTACTTATTCCATTAATCTGAAAGGAGTTGAATTCAAATTTCAAATAAATTATAGTTACAGGTTTGTTTGAAATGAACCATCTTTTTGTTGTTGGGGTTTTTTTTGTGGCTAATTACTTTTAGGGAATATGTGAGGAATCCTGAGTAAGGAAACAAGAACATTAATAGGAGCAGTGATTTCTATGGAATAATTGGGTAGTTTCTATGTTCTGTTGCTGCTAAATCTCTTGCATCATTTCTCAGGAAGGGCACCTCAGGGTCAAAGCAGAATCTATTAGTCTCATGGAAACAACACCTTTGCAAATAACACTACGTAAAAACTGTGAGTAATGTATTGCTCAAAAAGAATACACACCTTTCTCTGAATATATTCTTTGAATTTTCTCTAGCTGAACAGCAAAGCTTTTGGTTTTTCATCCCTAAATTAAAAAAGAAAAAACAATTCCTGAGGAGTATCTTCAAAGATCCAATGACAGACAAGTATATATTAGTGTTTCCTGTATTAGTATAGTCTGCATTAGGATAACTTCTGATGAAGGCTAGTTTCATGATCTATTATGGTAGGGATTCCTTCCATAGTACAAGCTATCATTATATCAGCTTTTTCCTTGAAAATATGTAGACTTTCTGAAGTATATTGTATGAATTTCTGAGTCTGCAGTTATAAAGTTCAATGAAGTTTGTTCTCTTACTGAGGCTACTTAGTCAGCAATTCATCTAGCAGTTTAAAAACTACCTTAAAATATTTAACAAGAAAGTTTACTACTGCAATAAAAGGCTTAAAGAAATGACAACAAAATGGTATAACTTGTGACAAGATAAATGGAATATTAGTCCTTCAGGAGGCTAAGAAATGTGATAAAGACAATATTGATATCGTCATATCTCAACGGAAAGAACAGAACATACTAATTCCTAACAAAAAAGCAATGTGCTAGCTCATTTTCATGCAAGTATTCTGACAAACCTACAGGAGAATTAACTACAAGTGAACCAAGTTGATTTACATCACAAGACCTACCGCAACCTGACAGTGAATGTATCAGGAATTTTTGGGATGACTTTCATTCCTTTGGGGAGGTTGATGACCAGAATATAAACCAGTCTTTCAACTTATCCTGCCCAGCATCCATCTCACCACCCTTTTATTAATGTGCTCCAGGGTAATTTGGCTTGGGGAAGGTGGGGAATTAATACTCAAGCCTCACGTGCCTTTTGAAAAGTGTCAGAGGCCCACGTGCATAGAATTGCTCTAAGACAGGGAAATATTACCTCATCCTATTGCAGCCTCTCTGATTTCCTCCAAATGAAAACCAGCCATTAGCCCATATGGGAAGAAAGTATAATACTTTTCCAGGATCCCTGATACGAATCCCTAGCTTTAGCTTGATGCTACCTAGCAACATTTATGAAAAGTCATCTGGACATATTGAGCAGAGAAACCTTCACAGAGACTGGATTCAGGAAGCTTGCAGTATGCCACAGACAGCTCTCTCTAAAGTTATTTTTCACTACATTGAAGAATAAAAAGTATTGAGGTTTAATAACTACAGTAAGCTAAAATGTACTAAATACAGCACAAAATTTATTATCCTTACAGATGGACTTATAATACTTCTAAAGGTCCTTCTCCCTCTCTGTCCTCCTTTATGTTGCCAAGGAAAACATGACCAGAATCAATACTTATTTTTTAAAGGATATTCTTCCCTGGACTTGCCAAGCTATTTAGTGTGTCAAAAATTATTACAGTTAGTTCAGACAACACATGGAAGAATCTAGACAGCCTTCCAAAATCCATGAAAGGCTCAGCAGATCCAGGCGCTTCCTTTGATACCATTTCCAACATCTGAGAAGTGTTATTAACCCAGTGCTAAGGGTCCTCTTTCAGCATTAAAGACATAAGATATTAGGCTTGATTCTTACTTTCCTTTATATAATTTAGTTACTCGTTGTATAAACCATGCAAGTCATAAGACATTAATTTTAGAATTAAAAGGTAGGGCAGTTAAATATTTCATCTACCAAGCGCAAGCTGTTTGGTGTCAGCTGGAGGCTGGTTTAGCATTGGCCCCCTCAGTTTCACTGAACCAGGTTGGGGGAGCAGAGTATTTCTGAAATATTTTCCAAAGAAAAGACATCAAATATTAACTGCTGAAGACAAATCATCCTCTTGTCTCCCTGTTCCATACGAATTGCATCTATGTATCACGTTGTGCATCCTCTGGGAAGTACAGTAATTGCCCATGAACAGCACATTCAGAATTTGGAAGTCGTAAGAAAACTCCCTGGTTCTTTTCACCTGAATTTATTTTCCTAACAAGACTCTTTATGATCAGTAGTAGAAAGAACTACAGCTCTTTCTGCACATACTGTGATTTATGCTTAGTGCTTTATCAAAGTTTTCTAGATAATATTGAGTTATGAGACAGATTGGGTGATGTTATGGGAAATGAGCAATGCTATATCTACAGAACAGAAAAAACACCTTGTTCCTTTGGGAAAGGAATGCAGATCAAATACATTATGGAGAATGATAGAAAGCATTCCCCTTCCTGGGTCTCCCACACACACACATTGTAGCATCCATGATTTTACCCATATCTTACCCATACCACCCATGTATTTACTCATACCTTGTCCAAGAAGCTACAATTTTGACTTTGCTCTGTATACTTTGTATAAAGGACTACTCACATACAAGCTATCAGAGAAGGGCAGGTTGTGCCTGGGGACTAGTCTGGCATATACCATTTAGCCAAACACCTGAGGATCTTGCTCTAAGCAAGCCTCTCAGAGGCCTGGAAAACAAGTTGCAACTTCACAGCAACCTTTTGCCATTTTCTTTTTTAGTAACTATAAATAAAAGGCAACAGACTAGAGAGACATAACTAGTTGAATTTTCACGCAAGGGTGAAATCTGAAAACTATTACTCTGAACATGGAAATTCCCCAAGCCCTTCTAGGCTCCATTTGATGCCATAGCTGTTATCACATCATACACATATATAATGCTAGTAGCAAAAGCTCTAAGGAGACACAGTCGATTAAATTTCACTTTAGTGCCGAGGCCCAGTCAATCCTTCAACTTCTAAAGGCACAAGGCAGAGCGCCAGAGCATTACTGAGCGAACATCACAGCGGTTTCTGCAACTCTCTCCATTAGTGCGCAGCTTGAAGTTTCATTTCACAACTTTTAGACACAGCTATTTGGAAATACATAAAGTAGCTTCTATAAACCTCTCCACAATAAACATGGGACAGACTTAACTGGAACACAAAGAGAACAAAGTAGTAGTGGAAACGAGATGACTGCATGAAAGCCGTGTCTTAGAATGAGGATAAAGTTCCTCTAAAGCAAGCTGCTGTATGCTTTGCTACAGACACAGCAAGTTTCTTCAGATGTATATTTATGTATATTCATATATAGATATCTATAAATCTCCATATGTGATAAATATATAAAAACTACAGATTAAGAACCAGAAAATTCCAAAATTGAAAACCATCTAGCCTCAGTTTTCAGTAGGGCTGATATAATAGATGGTGAAGAGAAAGGAAAGACAGATAACAGGAATACAGACATAGAAGTGAAAGTTATTATAAGAGAGTTCTACTTTAAAAACATCCTTTTTTATATATATATTGCAATTATTGGAAGTAAATTCAAGTAATCACATGTGCTTCCACCTGAAGTGGGAGGCAAGGATAATTCCATTCGCTAAAGATAAAAGAGTTGCCAGAAGAAACTGCACATAAAAGTCATATGGATACTTCTTAATGATGGCAGTAAAAGCAGTAACCTGTAGAACTACTGGCAAATCACAAACAAAAGCAAATCACATTTTGTACTCAGGAAGTAGAAGGGCAAAGAAACTCACTAGTATAAAATGGAAAGAAAAGTAACTAAACCATAAACTGGGAGTTGGCCAGCTGCAAACACCAAAAAAAATGACCTAAACTGATTATAAGATGTTAGTAAACTGTTGGGTGTTACAAATGAGAAAAAAAAAGGTAAATGCAATGCTACAAAGCAGCAGCTTCTGTTACTTTTTAGGCAGTCTCATTCAACAGCCCCAGAACACCTTTAAACATGTTGGAGGGAAAAAAACCACAGACTCACAGGAGGACTATTATTGAGACTGCAGGAAGAATAGGAAAGCATTCTTTCAAATGAAAAGCATTTTCGTTTTTTAATCTGGTAACAGAGGCTGCAAAGCGTTTGTCACTGATACCTGTTAACTGAGCATATCCTCATTATCTTGTTGAGGAAATGCTCTCAGCGGTGACCAGTGACAGGACAAGGAGTAAGGGGTACAACACAGGGGTAATGCCTGCAACACAGGCAGTGCCATCTCCATGTGAGGAGGAACTTCTTTTTTGTGAGGGTGAAAGAGCCCTGGACCAGGCTGTCCGGTGGGGATTGTGGAGGCTCCTTCTCTAGAGGTCTTAAAACCCCTCCTGGAGGCTGCCTCATGCTCTAGGTGTCCCTGCTGGAGCAGGGCGGGGGTTGGACTAGATGATCTCTAGAGGTCCCCTCCAACCTTGAACAGCCTGTTATTCTGTGAAGTGCATCTTGCAGTTCAATGAACTCCAAGAACAAAAGAAAGAACACTTTAAGTGAAGAAAGACAAGCTACAAAAATAGAAGGCAGCTCCAACCTGAAAAATCACTCAAGTGTTAGAATGGACTTTCAGTGAATGCAAATGGGGACAAAAGCCTTCACAAATTGTTCCTTAAGAGAAATGCCAGACTCTGATGCAAACACCTCCAACAGAATGGAATTTTACTTGATGACCAAGTAATTTCATTGCAGTCCTTAGTTTCTGCTGTTGTGCAAACACACCTGTATATGCAGCTGAGGCTGCTAATATACAGAGAATACCTGTTACTATATATGGCATTTTTGCCTATGACATTTTGTATTTAATCTGGCTGCATGCATGTAAACAGTAAGCAGAGATATGTGAAAGATTGGCATTCACATCATAACCTCTTCCCACTGCAGAACAAGATATATACTTCAGGTGTAGAGCCCTGAGTCAGTATTTTTATTGATTTAAGCTGCTATGCAAAGTTTTTATTTTAGATAAATACAGTAGCAAAGCAAGAATAAATATATTTTGCCAGGAACTAGCTCGAATATAGCATACCTTAGTATACCTGAAAATCAGTATGTAATTCAGAGGTGACTCATAAGGGCACCTTTTTTTGAGAGTATGTTAAATTCCTGCTTTGTCATATAGTCATAAGAAAGCCAAGTAGAAACTACTTTTGCTATTATTAGTTCAGGCACAGTGTTGATGGAATTGCTGAAATGAGTGCTGGCTTGCTTACTATCCTGTGCACCATGTTCAGATTAAATTGATTTGTCAGAGGTGGGTGGTCTCTTTCCTTCCACTCTCCTCCCCAGGTCCCTGGACACATAGTCCTGCCCTCACCACCATATCGGTTCCATGGCCCCTCTGCTCTGTTAGCAGATTCAGTTAAGATGAAAACTTTGTCTTATCAAAAAAAGCAGGAAAGGTAGAGTCAACTCAAACAATCCAAAGTCAAGAGTAGAGAAGACAAGGCTACCACATCATTTGTAGCCTTGGATAAAAAGTTATCCATGTTGTAGCCTTGAATAAAAGTGCTTCAGTAGTCTGAGACTGTATCAACAATTTTCCAGAGATGAAAAAGCTGTGCAACAGGCAGCCATCATGGCAGAATGCTCATGCACAAAAACAAAAAATCATTTACCCAGGATAATACCAAAAAATGCATATAATAATAAACCACAAATCTGTAGATTGACATGTCTTTCAGACATTCCAGGTAAAAACATACATGCATATAATAATGTGTAAGTAATAAGTGACTGAGCTATCCTTTCCATATTTCAAAACCCATGACAAAGATTTATATCTGTATTATCAGTGAATTTGTTGTGCATAAGGAGAAGGAGAAAGGCTATACAGAAACTGCTTTAATTTCTTGGGCTTGGATAGCTTGTACTGACATGAAATTCTGATGAGAGAAGCTGGTGTGTGAGGTCAAGCTTAAAAATCATGTTTTGGTAAGCACCAAATTTAATATTGGCTTTATTTCTAAATTTTTTCTTTATTCAATGTCATTAATACTTAATATTAATATAACTAATTATATTATGAATTGTTGACTTAAAAGTCATCTAGTCTTATCTAGTTATGTTATCTACATACAGAAAAAGACTCATTCTCTAGTCACTGTTTACGTATGTGAATCATTACAAATCTCAAAATGAAAATAGATTTACACATTTCTCTACTTCAGAATCATTACAGCTTTCAGTTAAACTTAAGGTAGAATGATTAGCAATACAGCTTTATTCAGTTAATTCATATTTTTAAGAAAGAGGGATAGAAAGTACATTTATTACTGTAACATTTTCTAATTTGAGTTTGAAGTGAGATGTCCCGCTCTCTAACAACAGACCAAAAGAGAAATAATCTGAAAGCTCCTAAACAGTTTTGAGTGTCATTAATGACAAGAGTCATTTACCCTACTGTGACTAGGATCACATCTGTAATCCTCCTTTGTATTCGTTTATTACTTGAATTTGTGGCTCAGCCTGTAGCAACAACAATTTTTGCTGCCTGCTTTATGCAGCAGAATTTATTATAGTTATTTTTGAATAATCATAAATAGTTGGCATCTCTTCCATATTCCATTTAGGAAGACACTTATGCATTTACTGTTTTTAGGTTTAGTGTCAGAAGCAAGGAAAAGAGAGGACAGTCAAACGGAGTACAAGGCGAGCACAGAGTTCAGGCACAACTCTACAAACAAGGAAGTCAATCCCCAAGTTTTTTTTCCCAGGCTGCATGAACAAACAGGCCTGAACCAAACCATTCTGTACTCATCCCAACCACCACCTCCTTCATAAGAAAGCCTATTTAGGCTAGCTACCAAAAGCAGCAACGGTATTTGCTGCATGATAATGCAGGGTTCCTTAAATGTGTTTCAAGGAGCAAGAGAAATCACTGGCCATCACCACTGAGGGTTTAAACAACTCTGCAAGCTAGTCTGCCTTTTCAATTGTATTTTATTAGGTTGCATGATCTCTTCTACAGTACTTATGATATTATTGAACATCTTCACATGTATGTTACAGTACCTTTGTGACAGAAGTTGAGTTTAATGAATGTATAATTCATCAATAAATACCAACAGAAGCTATTTTAAAACTAAAAACACACACTAAAGTTGATTAAGCCCAAGATCTTATATAGAGTCAACAAGAGCATCAAGCTCTACCCTAAATGTTAAGTGATGCAACAATAACACAAGAAATGCTGGTTTCATGTAAACTTATCTAGTTTCTTTCATCTTTTTTTTTAATGCTCATTGGTATCAGCCAGAACAGCTTCCTTTTGGACACTTCCAACAGAACATTCAGCAAAAAACTCAGCAAGTTATAAACAACCTCTCATTGACCTCCTAATGACTCGCTCGAGAGCTACCTTGCACCGCATAACACTGGCTTTTAAAACAACATTTTCGGTCAGAAGCTGAAGCAGGAACTGTGGTTTAAATAAACCAAACCAAAAAACACCCAAACTAAAAACCTTCTGGAGAAAATGTGTTTTGACAATAGTTTTAAAAGATCTTGACAACCCCAAGCCTTCATAAATTTCTTCACTGTAAGCTAGAGTGTCAACGAAGTTTGGACCAGAGTCTTAGTTGGACATTAGCAGATCACACCAATCCCAGCAGCAGATCATGTGTCATTCTATAAAGTAGCTTTCGGAAATCCTTCATAATTTTTTTTCTACCTAACACGTTTTCATTTCCATTTCATAAGAGATTTATCCACCTCCCAAATGGAAAAAAATAACATGCTGCTTTAAAAGCCATTTAAGAAGTTGTCTACACATCAAATCCAAATGAATTTGAAGATAAACTTGATTTATCTGCATTTTTTCCCCATTTTCCCTATAAAACAATTCCTCCCACAACAGGCACAATATATAGCCTCTGTTTGCCTTTACTCAAAGGCAAGCTCATCAGTTTTGCATTCTAATTCTCCCTTTTAATGTCACTGCTTGTACTTGAAACTGCAAATAAATTACAATCAAACCTTTCTGAGTACCATACATACATTTCCTTTTCCCCTAAGCTCTCTAGCATCAAATTCCTAGTTATTTTGTTGAGATGTTTCCCATTGCGAAAGGAATGGGGTAAAAAGCACCCAGCCTCAATGCGCACAGAGGAAACTGGGTGGTGTTTTGCTGTGAGTTGAAGTGGAGGGAGTCAGAACTGATGACTTGTTCATAAGAACGCTGGCAGAAAATCATGGAAAATGCAGATATATCTCCTTTTATAGGCTTCATAACACGTGGCCTGAAATTCTTCCATCATCCCTTTACAAATGGAAAACATTCCCTTCCTCCCTTCACTGAACCATGCTAAACTTCAAAACTGTAATCTTTTATCTTGAAAAAACATAGAAAAAATACATAGAAAAACACAAGTTTGAGTAAATTTATGTCTGCAGTCAAAATAGCTGCTTCTTTTGGCTCTTCTTCAATATGTAGCCAGTGATGAGCTTTCCAGCTATGTGTGGCTTTTAGAAGTGCTATCTTCTACAACATCCCTACCAACACAGGGAAAGCTGGCAGCTTCTTGCTCTCTCACCTTTAGCTGTATTCTGAGCTTGCTGCTGTCTCCTCTAACTACAACACTCAAATGTGAATTTCTCATATTATTTCAATGTCATTCTTGATGAAAGGGAGATGTTTGGGAGTCTTATGCCAAAAAAAAAAAAAAAGGAGAAAGACACTTTTCTCAAAATGGCTGAGTAAAGAACTCATGCAGGGTTGGAAAACAGCCTTCAATCTTCAGTATTTTAAACCTTGCTTTCTCTTTTCTGAAGGTCCTGGTCCTTCAGGATATGCAGTGCTGACAAGGAGACTGCTTCCACTGCAGCACTCTAAAAAACCTCTAACAGTCACTGTGTAAGGGGGGGGGGGGAATGTAAACAAGGAGACCAACCATATAGATCAAATATCCAAAGAAAAATTTATTTCAATATTCAAAAAATTCTAATGACACAGGATAATTCAGAATTCTCCAACTTATTTCCTTGAAAAGGGCATGTTCTTGCAGAAAACAGCTTTTACTGACCTGCTGTTTTCTTGTTAATTATTTGCCTTATTTACTCATTAATTTTACCCCAAGAAGTCCTCAACAAGCTCCCTTCTCACTGAGTGCAGAATTGGTATTTGCCAGATTGCCTAGAAGTGTCTTGTCAGAGCACAGGAATGCTACTTCATCGCTTCAAGTTCTTTTTGTTTGTACTGAAATAAACGGAATATGGCTAGTACTAGTAAGATACAGGTCTTCTCCTGAACTCTTTCCTCCTGCTTTATGCCTTTAATCAGATCCTCCTTGACTGAGCTACTTGTCATTTCCTATCAAAGGAGTGATGGATCCTGTGATCTCAAAACCACCCCAGAGGCAGTTCTTGGTGTCTCTAAAGAGCCACCCATCTCCAACAATTCCAGCATTTCATATTGTCTAAGAAGATGGGGAACACTCTCTCCTTGAAAACTCAACTAATGAAAGAAGAATATGATGTATATATATAAACTTACATATATAGACACAAGATTTTGCAAATTCACAATGTTGTATATATTGTTTTGTATGGTATGAAGAAAAGTCAATTCATTGTTGCATATTAAATTTATACTAAAATTGGCCAAGAGTTCCTCCAATTTACTTGGAAATCTGTCAAGCTATTGCCTTGACAAGCAGGATATTAGAATGTTTGCCTACTTTTATTTTCCTTCAGAAAAAAAATATTAATGAGAAGATTTCCCTGAACTGTTATATCTTATTCGTGACTACTTAAAAAAAAGCAACATCATCACGATAGATAGAAGTAATCAAGGAATGTAAAACAAATGAAAACTGCATTAGATTCTCAAGAGAATGAAAAAACAGAGAGCTTATCCATACTAAAGACATCTTTGGACACACCGCAATTCAAGATAACTGGGATTGAGAAAGCCTGAAATACTAACTATAACAACTAATCTGTATTATTGCTACCCTTCATTTCTATTTTATAAATTCATCAATTTAATATGGGCATAGCAAAATAATTGATCAAAATCAATCAGTTCCACTACCAAAGATGATAAGAAATATTCACAAAAGACAAACCTATAGACAAGTTCTCTCCTACTAAAGAAACAGAGAAAGTTTCACTAAGCTACATTTAGAAGTAGAAATTTGTCTCTGCAAATGGTTAGACCTTTCTGGTCCAGATCTAGAAAGGCCATGTTGAAAGCCATTTTTATAAATTTTTATAAATTATTTTTCAATAAGAGGAATATTTTTCTAATAAGAATGAGCATGAGAAAATTGCTATGTATGGCACTATGCAACTATTCTGCTGTTTATACTACCCATAACCATAGCTCTATGCACAATAACCATCCTTTTGCATAAATTTTTTCTGCATAACACAAGTGGTAGAAAGTCTGCCTCTGAGGTTTCACTGGAAACCACAGAGAAAAGAACTCATGGAAAATGATGGGAAATCAGGTCTACACTTCTTGATAAGTTTCTAAAAAAACTCTTACGGTATGAAGCTGAAATTGTATTTGCTTTTGGATTAATCAATATTAATTAGTAAATGCAGATTAAATATTTTTAAAACAGAGGAGGATATAGATGTAGCCTAGACCAAAAGGGCATGTGTTCCACAGGTCAGTCTGTGATAAGGGCCAATAGCAGGTGCTCAGAAAAAGTGCAGGAACAGAAAGAGCATCTTCCATAAATTGAGAGTATTCTTGATGTCCAATTGTCTGAAAAAATCTCCAAGATTTAGGAAATTTCCATATATTTAGAAAGCCTTACTAGAGTTTTATCCTGTGAGCTTTTCCAAGCTTCCCTTGGATCAGATAAGAATTAGTATCTAGGGTAATGGGAGTCTCATGGCTTAACTATGCATTACAAATCTCTTGTTTAGGATTCAGGGGTTATGACTGACTGTGAGACCAAGAATTTCTTAGAACGGATTGTTTTCATGATAACACATGTGTTTGGTGTTTATTTTCTTGCCCAACATTCACAGATATAGAGTACTAAACTACAGTAACAAACATTCTGTAATATTGTCAGGTCACTTATTAAAAACATTTGCAAGTCAAGAATATTAAAGTTACTACAAAATAAAAATCAGACTTTTAGGAAGATTGTCTCACTTCTATTTGCCTGTACCAGTTCTGGATACAAGACTGGACAAATCTGGACAAAACTGCGAAGACATATAGCATCATCTTTGGATTGATACAGTAATAAAGATACAAATTCTGCAGGAATTCTGTGCATTTATTTTGATGGCCAGCATGTGTAAGTTTGATATCGCTGCATTCTGTTTTTAATGTCTTCAGTGCACACCATTACTGTTAGGCTAAATTGAAATAGTACCTGCACAGCACCATGTGCTGGAATTACAAGCTGCTTTTGTACATGAGAGGTTTTTCCCTCCCTTAAGGAGGATGTTGCTTTTTTCTACCCCCAAATTGCCAAAACATACATGGGTCTTTCCCCTCCCTGTTCAGTGTTTCACAGAACAGTGTTATTGCTACTGAAGAAATCTGTGAAAGTCACATAAGGTCTTAGATACTGGCTCCAGAGCACGGATAAGTCAGTATCGCATACTTTTTTTCCTCCTTGAGTTTGTTTATACAGTTACAAACCAGCCAAACAAGCCTCATGAGTCCTTGCTGAAATTCCAGATATCATTAAAAGCAAGAATTTTCTCCAAGTCTTTCATAAAAACAAACGGCAGCATATACAGTTCATCTAGCAAGCAAAAGCCCAGAGTTACAAATGTATCTGACCCCACACAAATCGTGATCATCTAACTTACTGGGCAGATTGCAAAGCTCCCCCCATATGCCATTTATTTTTCTATTCCCTTTTCTCTCCTTCTGGAGATTCCCCAGCAATTCAGACTCATATTAGCATTTAGCCAATATACAAACTAAATCACTAGGCATCACACAAGCTAGAATTGTGAAGACTGGGTAAAGAGTTTTAGTTTATAGCACTGACTCTGCTACTGACATGACATATCTCCCTTAGGCAGATAATTACTCTGCATTTTTCAACCTGGGATGACTATGTGAACGTAAACATTGCTTCCTACACAGCAGAGGCCTGCTTATCAGGCAGTGCAACCATGCAAGATAAGGTGTGCAGACATATTTCAAAATAAGTTTAATCAGGAATTGTGGAAGAACTCAGTATTCTATATAAATCCTATCATTTTTTCTGTATGCTGTAATGCTGGTAGTGCTACATCTTCAAAAAAGTCAAGGAGAAACCACTGTAAAATAAAACCTTTTACACAGAAAGGCAAATCCAAAGTGAAACATGAATATCCTCATTTCATCTACAAGAAATGATCTAGACCTTATCAGCATGATAACAATACAACATCTAAACTAAAATTAATACTAAAATGTTCCTGTTCTAAATGGGAATACGTAACTTAAGCTAGGACAGGAGAACTGTTTTAACTTCATTTTTTCCTTAAGTGACATCTCTAATGATTAGTTTATATAGGCAGTTTTCAGACAGGCATCTTTGTTTCGTTACCAGATTTAAAAAATAAAAACAGAACACACACATACAGACCCAACCTCACATTTAAATAGCCAGAGCTCACACTTTGTGATCAAACAACATGAATGAAAGCAAGGGGTGTAGCACAGTAAAAATATTTGGACTGAATTAATAACGGATAACATTAGATCCATTTACACAACTACAGTCCTAGATGTAGCCATCTTCTGCCTCCAAGGGACCTGTGTCACCATATTCCATAGTGCACTTACTGTAGCAACACTGCAGCTAACTTGCACACAGTGCCACAGCTTTCATTCACAAATTTCTCCTCTGCCTTTGATTAGGTCTGGTAGGAAGAACATTTAGATAAGAAAGGGCATTAAGAATATGATTTATTCCTTAGCAACATTAACGGGTATTTTAATTAGCATTTCAAAAGCAGTGGGGAGGGGAGAAGGAAGAAATTCCCAAATTAAAGTCATAGTTTCAGAACTAGTTCTTGACTAAAAAGTACACGACACATTATACTACTTGATTCTGCTCCTTGTAAAGCCAGTGTAGGTTTTGAATAATCCCCTTTACCCATATAACAGCAGCGTGAACAACAACAAAAAAAAAGAATCAGATTCTGTTCACCTACTTTGTTTCACAAGCATCTTCCTCCCAGAGCTAATGGGAAGCAGAACAGTTGATACTACACAGATTTCACTGATACATTAACTGAGATACAGTAGAGATCTAACTGCTTGTTTCATCCTATACATCAAGTTCAAGCAGGTTATATGGCTGGTCTTAGACCACACCTCATTATCACCAGGATTAAATGAATTTCACAGCCCTATCTTAACACTCTTCTCTCCCTGGTGAAGCACAGAAGCTCCACAGCTCGAGCGCACATGGAAACCTCCACTTCAGTTTCTACAGCATCCTCAGTGGTATCTGCTAGTTTTGCATGGATAACCCTTGTGAAAACAACAATCTTGATTTATAAAATATATGTTTTATAGCTGTAGCTAGATATCTTAAAGTGTTCCATGTATTCCACGTTTCCATGTATTCCACATTTCTTGTCTTTGTTCTTAGAGTTAAAAGCCCTCTCATACTCACAAAATCAAAATAACTCAAATACGCCCTAGCAGCAAGGTAAATTAAATACAAGATAAATAGGTTTGACTCTTGAAGAAGCATATTGTGTCTTATATTCCCTAGGATTCATAATCCAATAATTTGAGACATTTTTCATGATAGAAACATCAAAACTAGTACAGATCCCTTCATTCCACAAACAACAATATCATATAATGGTTAGAATACTAAATAAAATGAAATTTTATGCATAATTAAGACTGACCTGCTGCCATGCAACCACTCATTCAGAACACACTGCCTGCAAGAGTAGAGAATAAAAGAAATCAATTCATTCAATCTCAAGACTATAAAATATTCTTATAGTGAATGTGAAATAAACTAACAATTGCTAAGTGTTAAATTCACTTAAAGGCTTAATTCTGAACCTTTTTTTTAAATCACCCTCTTTCCGTATATTGCATTAATGTTGAATGATTGATATTCAGAAGGTGAAAAAAAATAGCTAAATATCACCTAAATATCACCATCTTTTGAACTTTGTTTATATATAGGTATGTATATATTTTTATACATGCATGTAAACAGTACAACATATATTTGCTAAAGGGAACCTTTGTTAGAAGTCACAGATATTACTCCTATTGAGGGGAAGCATACAGGCTGTGATGGCCACGTTGCCACCACACAACAGACACAGAAAAAAAAACACAGTTTGGGCAACAGTTCCTGCCATGGACACCTGCCCTTCTTCCTGTCCAAACTGTAGGATCCTTCTCCATTTTTAATCCTTTACAGGATCCCCTGCCTTTTCACAGTGAAATGGTGTTTCGCTACAGGGTTTGTTTTCAGTCTTGTATTAAAAAAAAAATAGAGAAAGACTATTTGCTCTATTAAACAGCTATTGCAAAATGAGTCCTTATCTCATCAGAAAATATTATAAGATTAATTATGACATGTTCTAGCTACAGCACTTGGCATCTTGCCCTCTGCTAAGTTTGTTTTCAGTTAGCATTCTTGAAAACAAGGACAAAACCCACTAGCTTGAGCTTAGATACTGGCTCCTATCACTTTTCTTAACTGTGCTAGCTGCGTTCTTTATCTCCCCTGTGGCATTATTAATATTTGCTCTTTAGGCTCTGCAAACTTTCCCACCAACATGTACTTATCCCCAAAACAAAACAAAACCCTCCTAGAGCAAGCAAACCAAGCAACCCCTCACTAAACAGGAAACCATTAGCTACCTTAAGCAAAAACATACCTTATATCATTTTGTGAGCAAAAGCTTAACAAAGCTTCATAGCACCTTCTTCTAAAAGACTTGACTGTTAAGCAGATGGTGCAGGGAGGTGAATTTCACATTCAAAAAAATCAGGCTTTAAGAGAGAAGACTTTAATTTAAGTTAAGCAGTTGCTTAAAGCAGGCAAGCAGTCCAAGGGACTGCGGACTCTGCATGCCTGATTCTGTTTGCTTTATTACCCATGTGGAGGTAGGAAAAACCTCTACGCCCCCTGGAAGTCCTTTTAATGGGGGATGTGTCTTCACAAGGAAGTTGAGCACATCTTCACCTGTGGTAACAAATGCCTAGTAAGTTCCTAATGAAGCCAGGCCATTTGCAGCTGTCACACATTAGCAGTTTGACACAGGAGCAAGTGATCTCAAATTCTAACCGAAATTTGATTTCTCTTCCTGAGGGCTTTACCTCCTTCTGTTAATCTCAGCCATCATGTGTTAGCTAAACTGAATAGGGAACACCTTGATTCTTCTGTGAAAACAAGATGTGTGAGATAGCTCATCTACTTACTTGAGGTCTAAATTAGGTCTCACCCGAAAACAAAGAAAGCTACTAATGATCACACTGAGAATAGTCTGGTGATCTTTATCATGGTAGTGTTACAAAGGAAGGATCTATGTCTAACTGTTAGTATGCAAATCATTGGTGAGGGCCCTAGGGGGTCAGAAGGTCCCTCCCAAATATTGGTCCTTTGTATTTGCCCCTTCTTTACAAGCTTTGCAAATTAGGCTGAATTGTGTAGGGGTTTGTTGCTGTTGTTTTTTTCAAATAAAGTAATGTTTCCGGGCAAGGAATCTGCAACTTTATATTACTGCAGTAACCTAATCTAAACTAGGGTTCAGGTAACTTATCCACAGTTCCAAAGGAAGCATACACATGCAATGTTCCTAGAATCCCTTATTTATTTATTTTTCTTAAAGATAATTTCTTGTTTTATTACTTTAGAAAATAGTGGTTTGGCAGATTACTTTTGTTGATGGTGGTGGTTTTGGTTTGTTTTATTTTGCACCTAGTGTTGCAGACTGATGCTGAGTTCAGTAAATGCAAGACTCCTCAGTTTTGCCTTTAGGTAAAACGGGCTGGGTCAGCGCTATGCCTTTGGTTTATCTCCTTTTCCTTTGTGTTTATTTACTAAATTAAAGTTCCTTGCCACTGCATGCATACTGTTTGTAGCAATTACCTGGAGGTATTAGCTTACTTGTCTTCATAACAAAAGCCAGCCTAAGATGTTCGTAATTATGTCTTGGGGAGTGGCGTTGTGTGGTACTGGTAACAGTATGAATCTGCTACCCTGTCTGGTTCCTATCAGTAGTCTGAAACTCTACTGTTTACTAAATACTAATCAGTCGCCTTTTCCCTTCCAAGCATCTGACATGGAACCAAGCTAATTTCTCTGCTGCTTACAGATAACAAGCTTTCCCCCGGTTCATGTCTTTAGCTTTGTTCTGACTAAAAAGAAGCAACCACACACACGAAATGATAGGCAATAACTATTAAATGGATGTCTCGTGTATAAGTTTCATTAACTTAATACAGTGGCAAAGTTTATCTGCTAATGTCCAGCATATGTGTAGAGAATACTCTTTATTTCCACTCCTATGTACTATTAATCACACAGATAACTTTCTTTGACCTTTTCTACTTGTTAATCTTTTAATCATAGAAGTTGAGAACCTGGTTGTAATAGAAAAACAGCTATGGATAAATATGTTAAAATTTCCAGAGTAAATGAATGATTTTTAAGTAAGTGACTACTGAAATGTACTAATGAAGTCACCAATTTTATAAACAAGAGTAAATATAAATAAATAACAAGCAAATAATGTAAGTAAAGAACAGCCCAAAACTGAAGTACAGAATACTATAAGAACAAGGGTTCAGAGTAGTGCCAACATCCTAATCCCAAAACACAAAGGAAGGGCCAAGAGAAAGACAAGTAAAGTGCAAAAACAGATTATATTTCTCTTAATATTTTCCTGGCCTCAACTTCTTTCACTTTAGGGGATTTCCTGAACTTGATGTAGTTTGTCTATTTAATAACCTCTCTCGAGTTCTTGGACCTCATTTCTAAGCACTTCTTCAGTTGTCTACCTGAGTGTGTGTTAAAATATTGCACATACGACACCCTTCAGCAAAACCTTTCACAGCTCTGCTAGCCCACTGCATGAAGAACCACCTCCTTTTGATTGTTTTGAGCTCGATTCACATGGGCTTCATTCATAGCGCCTAGTTCTTTGCAGTAAGACACAAAAATGTGAAACACCCCTCCTCAACCTTTCCAAGAAATTTATAATCTGTAAAGCTGTATCATATGTCTATCCGGTCATCTCTTTTCCAGTCTAAAATCATTCATCATTACTCAGGCAAAAGCCATGCCACAACATCTGTCTCATCGTATCTCTTCCCAGTGGGACACGCTACTTACTAAGATAGAAGGGCAAAACAGCCACCAAGAGCTCACGTGCAGAACAGTGCATGTGTCCTACATCCTTAGAGAAACATGCTGCAAAATTATAAAGTGAACTAATCACATTTCTATCACATTTGCAGAGCAAATACCTATGGAAATGCATATACAAAGTTCACCCAAAAGATAAATGTCCGAATGTGGGGATGAATTTGAATCTGACTGAACATGCGCTGGAAATAGAGGAGTGCAGAGTAGAAAAAGGTGCTCAATAGCCAAAGCAAATCTTGGCTTTCCTGCTGTTTATATTCAGAATTGAAACTGGACCTGAAGTTAAGTTTTTCTCAGTTCAATTTTTAAATCAGATGTCATGTCCCATCTAATCCACTGCTACACTTAAAACAGATGAAAATTCCCAGCTAAGTCACTTTAACACTGTTTAAGATCAAATCACCTGCTCTTTCTCATCCCTTGGTCAGCAACGGTATTAAATTAAGAAACTGCAATACCTTCAAATCCAATATGCTTAATACTTGTGTGTATTAAGGCAGCCAGCACAGAAGAAAATTTGGCTGTGTGATTACCAAAAACCCTTGCCAGCCTCAACATATCCCAGCCCAGTACATCTATCCATCAATCACTCTTAACACATATGCCCAGAAAAAATAATCTCTTTGCAGGGGAAACAGACTCCAAATTGTACCCAGGCATCTGCTAAGGGAAGATCACAGCCAAAACTTACATTTCCACAAAGATTTACTTTAGTCCTAGCTAAAAAATTGGAACTTATCTTAATCACTGACATTGTAGCAAACCTATTTCTAAGCATTATTCCACTCAGCCACTAACAGCTGTTCAGTACAGACTTCTTTGTAAAAACGGATTTAATTTTCTAGAAAAAAAAAGCCAATATTGGCAAGTCTTTTCAAATGAGCAGTCATGCAGAGTATGGAACTCCCGAGGCATCTACGAAAAGAGATAATATCTAACTTTTGGAATAAGAGCCACTATGAAAGTATTTCAACAAAGCAACAATGAAACATATGGAGTTATTACAGGCATTCACCTAATAGATGGGGACATGGTAATTACAATGTCAATCAAGGCGGGACATGATCAGAAACAGAAGAAAGGGAAGGCAAAAATCCAAGCAGAAAATATTAATTTGATTAAAATGAAGGCTAAAGGGAGGCAAATACAAAGGGAATATAGCTGGATGACAGGAAACATGAAGATTTTATTGTACAAAAATTTCTACAAAGGATCCTGGGAGTAATTAGGCTAACCACAGAGAGCACCCAAGGGAAAACTTCCCTACTGAGACAAAAGTTGAGTAACAGGATAACTTGGCAGTGGTCACAGGAACATGATGGAGCACTGCAGCAACTACAAGTTTTGCTCTGTTTTGTGCCACTACTCCGAAAGTCGCTGCGGTGCTTTCTGTCCAGGAAAAGCAGAACACAAAGCTTTATCTCTCCTATTGTCTGACTTTCTTATCATGTGCTCTGTACTTATAGAGTAATCTCACTGGCCTCTCACTGGCCTGGTCATCATGCAGCTGGGCGTGTGAAGATAAATTAGTAATTTCTTTACTACAAGACATCAGAGACATTGTGAGCTCTCATTGAAACTAATTTTTTTTTTTTTAATATCAATATTTAGTTGACACTCGGAAAGCTGCTCCACATTTCTATAAGTCCATTTTCTGTTAAACAAGTCAGTACTTTCTATCACTGTTAATTTGAACAATTTATTTAAAAGGCAATGCAGGGATCCCTATGAGTTGCTAAACTTAATTTTTAAACTTAATTTTAAATGGATAAATATGTGCTGTCATGGGAAGTGAAACAAACTCATTCCAGATCTAGGCAATAGTAATTCCCAAAATACTGCTGAGATGCTAAAGTCAGTCAGTCTTTTTGGGGTATCTGCACAACACCAAGTCTCCTACAGCTGAGTGCATCACTGGGAAGCATTTCTTTCTTTCCTGAGCTCTTACTCATGAGCAGGACATGAAGAATGACTCGATGCACACGACTGTGATTCAGTTCCCTATGTCTACAGGTATAACGAAGTACTACGTCAAAAGAAGCAGCCAAGCGGTGGAAATTAGATGATTATGTCACACATTATCAAGACCAGCATGACAATTTCAGGCTCACACCCAGACTGAACCTGTGATAAAGACAGGGCTCCAATGTGTTAAGTCTTAGCAATCTCTAATGTATGCAGGTATAATCAGCAGGTTGTCAGAAGTATGGCTTAAGCTCGATGATGAGGACATTATTTGACTGAGATATTTTTAATGGCAAATGGCAGAGGGAATGCATTGTGATTCTATCTCTTTAAATTAGTCATGTATAATCACCAGAAAACTCCCATTTGGGAGAGGTCTCTCACATGACGTAGAGATTGGCTCAGCATCTGCAAGCCTAGAATATCTGTCCAAGCCACTGTCAGGAAAAGTAGCTCAAGTAGGAGCAGATGTAGATGAACAGCAAGGCAGGGATGTTGGTTCAAGACCAAGATCTAAACTGGCATCACCATCAGGAGCTGTTCCTGTACAAGATTACCATTCACTCAGGCATCAGAGAACTAACAAATTTCTCGTGCCTTCACTTTACAATTACCTCTAACAGTGTAAGCATGTTAGTGTAAATAAGATGAGCATTTAATGTATTATGGGCCCTTTAACTACATTTGCACTGTTTGAAGGGGCTCGGGTCTTATTTTCTGAAAATAAAAAACTTTTTATTTGATACAATATGAACTTCACATTACTGCATCATAATTGGTCCTGTAGTACTATACAGAAAATTGAGAGGACGTTTTAACTTTATTCCTTTCATTTTTAACTTTTTGATGATACTAGCATCAAAAGATTATTTGTAACTTCAGTACTTAATGCAATAGTTCTTTTTACCTGAGTCCATCTCTCTAAAACAGGTTGAATTTTTCCATCTTAGATAAAATTGTATAATTGGCTGGATTTTTCATTTACATAGATCTTATTTAATAAACAAAAATTATACCAATCCAAAAAGAGTAATGATAAATCTTCTTCCATGCCTAAAATAGGAATTCAGATTATTTTCTTTCTGTAACCTAAAGAGACAAAGTAGAGGACTAATATTTATTCTGTGTTTTGATTTTTTTCATGTTGTCATCACTGTCTTAGACTAAACAAAATTTTTCTGTTTCAGCGTAAGAGACTTGGTATATGTATTTTAAAGAATTAACAAGGCTTTTGAATAATTTTTATGAACTGATGAGAGATGCAAACATTAAATAAATATAATAAAATATATCTATCATCTAAATAAAAACAAATTAAAAGAATAATTTTGCATTGTATTTATATAATTATATGTGGGAAAGATGTTTGGTATTTAAAATAATGACCCCATTATTTTACTGTCCTTCATATTGTTTTATTTCTCTTCTATATATTATTCACAGGCAATAAGGATATAAAAGGATATAATATTTATTCATCTATATTTCCTCTTCAGTGACACTCTTTGAATACATCATAGCATGAGATATCAGTGTGTTTTTAACCACTGAAGTGAAACGGAGGTCTGTGCTTTACAAGTACCATTACTGAACTCCATGCTAGCTTGAGTGAGACTCCATAAAGTATGCTCAGGAAAGCTAGTGTGGCCTATGGTGTGAGATGATTAACAGAAACACTTTAAACAGTTATCCCTCATTTAGTATTTAGCTTTGGTAGTTCGTGTGCCAATATCTTAGTTGTTGTTGGCTGCATGTTTCGTGTGCAAGTATGAATTGGAATCGTCCCCATATCACACTTGAAATGTGAACACTCTATTTTCTGCTTTTTCTCCCTCAGAAAACTCATTTCAGCCCTGTATCTGTACGATGTCAACTGCTACATGAAAGCTAAAAGCATTAGAAAGGGATCACTCTGAAGCTCTGTGTGCTTAGAGCTTATCATAGATTATAGAATCATCTATGGTTCTAAAAGACCGTCAAGATCATAACACATAGAGTCTGTTTCTACCTTAATGCAAAACCACAGCTCTCAGAGTGGTGCCCTCCTTTAGTGCCACAGCTCCCTCTCATGTGATTTATGTTTTTCTCAGTCTAATGGGTTACAAACCTACATCACTTATCTTCCCATGGGGTTTTGAAGTGAGGGAACTCTGCACACCTCATGTGGTTCAAATTTCCACCGAGAAGAAATAATTGAAGATTCACTGCACCTGAAGCAAAGACATTTTTGTTGAAAACAAAAATAATATTTTACAATAAATAATATTCAGATAAAACATATTAACTGCAGCTATAAGCATAATCATTGATATAACACTAACTCACTTTCTCTGGTCTAAACAGAAATTAAGATAGACTATTTGCTTTTTTTTGACTTCACATGACTGAAAGGGGGCACAACAAATGTGTCTTCTTTCCTACGAAAATAAAAAAAAAATCAGACATTTTAGTTATAGATTCTTCCATAAATAAGGCATACATTAAGATAGCTTGCTTATGTCATATGAGAATAATATTTTTCTTCTAAAGACTTATAAAGAATGAAAGTTAAAGATGGTTTTGATAAGTTACATTGTCTGTAACTGTAACTTTAGATCCATGCATTAAGTGTGCTAGTTGTTTTTCTATTTAGCTGGTGTCAATTCCATAACCTTGAGTTCACAGCAAATGGTAAGCAGAAAGCAAGATTTATTTTCTTGGTAATTTTCTTGATCCTTGATAATTTTGTGTCATCTTTCTTGGAAGGACTATAGTCATTCAAATACCTAATAAATTACTCACAATGTATCAGGAGAGTATGTAAACTTAAAGTCAACTTTAACTCCAAATACATTACATATAGCTTTGCCTATTTCGCTAGGTTGGAGAATATTTACATGTATATCTGTATCTAGGTAAATCAGTAACACCTTTAGGAAACACCTGAAAACACAGATATTATTGCTATTAATTAACTTCAAGCAATTCTGTTATTGTTTATAGCTTTCTCTTACTCTTTCACATTTTTTTGATATTCGTACTGCATGCCAAAATATTCTCCAATAAGTTTGTCCCCCTAAAGGGAAATATTTTTACTCCATATTAATTCATGCCTTACTGTATATATATTGCTAAATACTTAGAGCATACTTCTATATTTCCATCATCATCATTATACATACGGCTAGATTAACTACAGATCAACATATATGTATAAAAAAAGACATAATTGAGACACTGCAACTACAAATAATAGGATAATGAATCCATGTGATAAGTAATATATGCTCAAATGTCTACAAATAATTTTCTACAAGAGCAGTTTCTTTGAAACGAATTCAAACTGCTCACCTATTTAACTTTAAGTATGTGCTTAAATGCACGTAACATCTGACCTTTAGAACATTTCAAATAGTATCATGTGTTAAATGGATTAAAAGGATCCCTTGGGTGGGTTCTTGAGGTAGAAAATGTTGTGACCCGTTAGGATTACTTGATAGCCAAGTCACAGTTTCCCAGTTTATAAATAAGTCTGATTACAAAGATTTTTGAGATCTAAAGATAAAAGAAACTTTATTCTGCTAATATTTACATAGTACTTCAGACACTTGTAGTGGGTATTTTACAAATAAAAAAAAGATTTTTTCAAACTTCCGCTTCAAAATATATTGCGCCACATTGATTTTAAAAGTAAGAATTGTGTGAGCACTATTTTTTTTTAAAAAAAAACATAAGATCTTAAACCAAATTGTACTTGAAGAGATGCAAATCTGTAATCTCCTTACTGAAGCCAGTGGAAATGTTCCAGGCTTAAACTACTGCAAATGAGAACAGGGTTTGCTCCATATCTGCAGCTAAAATCAGGCATGTTAATGGGAAGATGAGGATTTACGGATACTTGTGTGTGTGTGTGTGTGTGTGTGTGTGTGTGTGTATATATATATATATATATAGACACACACCTTATATACTTTAAATACTGATTTTTTAATATATTTTAAAAGTATTTCCCTTCTAAAGGAAATACTTACAGCTATGCCATGCTACCCACCTGGGAGAGGAACGGCCATTTATTGTTATCCCTGCAAAATCAGGCCGGTGGCTTTGGCACCGGGGATGAACGCGGGCCTGAGTCACAGCTACAGTATGCTGGGCGGGGCGGTAAAAGCCACACACTCCACCATGACAATATTGGCTCTTAATTCTTTTTCTTAGGGGAGAGCAAGGAGGGAAAAATGGAGATATATGCCCCAAACAGTGTGGGGATCAAACCCCGCTCCCTCCCCGTCCGCAGCAGCCGCCATTAGCCCCCTGCAGCCCAAGGACTTCTGCCCAACAGGGGCTCCCTGCAGGGCCTCGGCCACATGCAGCTGCCGTTAATGGCCGTTAACTGACCCGTGGGGGCACAGGAGGAGCCTTCCCCAAGAGGCATCACCAACATCACAGGGCCGCGATGGATTTAGCACGGAAACGGCACCAAATGAGAAACACGGAAACAGCGGGACAGCCAGGAAACGTCTCTCACCTTGCATTTAATGCTTTTCACTATTAGGTTAATTTCTTGTTCCTCCCAAGCCACTCAGCAGCTGGGTGTGCTGGTGATGTGGTGACGCACTTCGGGCAGTGTCGCAGGAGCTTGGGGTGCTTGGTGGCACCTGCTCCCAGTTGCCTTTTTGCAGCCTAAAAACTGCTGCTGACCCATCCCGAGCTGCCCAAAGCTGAAAAGCTTGCTGCCTGTTTTGATGTTTTCAATTGGGTGTGGGATGTTATCCTACGAAAGCCGAGCTCACGATCAGGCCGGATGCAGGTTTGTCCAAGATGCTCCGAAACACTTGGCAGACCTCGTGGGCGGACCTGAATGGTACGTGCTGCATCTGCCTGCCTGCTTAAATCCATCTCCAACAGGAGACTGCTAAGTAGCCTTCTAAACACTGCTACAAGCCTGAAAACAACTTTGACAGTGAACCTGTCAACTTCATTACAATGAAAAAAAAAATCTTCCTGAGACCCCACAATAGTTACTAGGAAATCAGTTCACACTCCACAACACAGTCATGGTAAGCCAGCAGGCACCACAAAATGTGCTGGCTACTTCATCAGCTGCTGGTGAGGGAAGAGGAGCTGCTCAGCCAAGGCTGCCCAACAGAAGCAGATCCTCCATCCTCCTGCTCTAGGCTCCCCTTCCTCAGGTTCCACTTGATTTCTTTTCTGCCCAGGTTGGCTTTTAATTATTGTAGTAGTAAACTTTCCCATGCATTCTTGATGTCTGGTTAGAGCCGAATGTGCTGCAGCAAATTGAAGCCACCTCTAGGCATGTACCCCTGTTAAAAACAGTTAAAATTTTAAAAAACACAGCACTACAAGTAACTTTAAAGAAGCTTGAAGTGCAAATATCTCCCCCTAAAGTGAAGGGTGAGGAGGGTAACAGAGCGTTGCTTGGTTTATGTCACCTGATGTTAGTCTGTCTGCAGCAGAGAAAAGAGAAACATGACTTACATGAAGTGCAACATCCCGTATTTGCTCCTTTGCTCCCTTTGTCCTCACAAAGGGTCAAGGATCAGAGGAAAGCCGCAATGTAGAACCGAGATCACACCAGGTGATCACATTTGCAGCAGCAGAAATGACAACTTCAGGTCTTCCTTCCCCTCAATAAACTCACAACTGTGCTATAGTTGTTTGAGATCCCCTCAGGAGGTAAACATTCTTCTTCCAATTTAGCTCTCAACAATTGCTTATGCAAAGAGGACTGAGCAATTGGCATGGATTTTCACCTTCCATCTTTGCCTTTCCTTTTTTTTTTTAATTCTCCCATTTTAGTTCTCAGTTTCTCTCTGTGAGAACCCAATTTAGTCAGGTACGATAAACTCAAAACAAGTATGTTTCAAGTCCTAAGGTTTTTCTTTTCAAAAGTTTTCAACTATCTTCTCTTTCGGTGTTCAGTTTACTTTTCCATTTTAAAAATATTTATAGAAGACTATCAAAACTGCTATCAACATGACTGATGAATTGCCAGAAGTAAGCTGGACAATATATTTCTTACAATTTTTAATATGAAGTTCCATGGAAACAGGACTTACATGACTGTGGTGTCGGTATGTTTTTGTCTGGCTGTCAGGTTTTCCCAAAATAATTCTTGAACAGTTTAACAGATTTTAAACAAATCTGATGGAAGGATGTAGATGGTTTCCATGAAAATAAACGGCCAGAGAGAAAATAGAGACAATACACTTTTTCAGATTTTGAGAAAAAGATGTAGAGTCAGTTCACACATTATTAAACACTAATATGGGAAAAGAGATTTCAGAAAATACTCCTGTCATAGAAAAAGTTCGGTCATTTTCAGAAACCAAAGGAAAACAACTGTGAGGCCCTGATCTCTAAAAATACAGACTAGTCCCTGTGACATGGATCTACTTGGTTAAAGAAACCATAATATTTTCAGGAGAAGGTAAAAATATCTAGTACTTTTTCTGTGTGTGAAAATGAGCTTTTTGAAAGTAGTCCATTTGTGCTGAACAAATCAAGCATTATTACTTGCTGATGCTCTTAAAAAATATATGTTGATCCTGGTAAGAAAGTAAATTTACTTTGCTTCTTCAACTGCTTTTTTATGTCCAGCATAATGCCTGCTAAACTGTAAATCATAAAGGGTAAGGACACAATTTAATTTTGGTAGAATGCTATTCACCTCTGAGTTAAAAAAAAAAAAAAAAAAAAAAGAGATTTTACTGTACATTAATTTGGGGAAAAAAAAAGTTTTATCTAATTGTACTTTTCTCCATAGACTATATCTCAGTAATTTTATATGCCAAGTGCATACCTACCCCTAGGTCTCAGTTTCCTGCGAAAGCATGTTACAAAAAACTCTTCAATAACCAGACTCATTTTTTCTCAGTAAACAGAGGCTTTACTTACAAGGACAACACTAAAACACAGGTGAGTCTAACATTAGGCTACTACATAAAAAAGAGGTGCTTTAAAGTTCATAACCCCTAATGTTCTTCTACAGTGTAACTTGGACAGAGCTCTAAATCTTTCATTAGTGACAGCCAAAAGTAAATAAACTATTGTAAGTGATGTAATTTTCAAAGCTTCTTTATTTTGTCTTTGTAAATGTCATAACAACGCTTGATAGCTGCTTTTATAGCTGACACCTCACAGAATCCCCGCTGGCAAAAATAACTTTCTGTCTTTAAAAAAGGGCTCGTTTTCTATAAATACCAATGAAGATTCCCATGAATTCCAGTGAACTTAAGGTCAGGTCACTACAAATTAATGTGTTTTAAGACTTGTTGAAATTGTTAAGATAACATAGTATAACTTAATGTGCAGGCAGATCAGTGGAAAATACAACTTAAAAATGAATCCTGTAATGTTACCAGGATGGAAGAATTCAGCCAGTTAAAATTTAAGAACTTAAAGGGAATATGTGGTTGGAAGAAAGTCCTTATACCTCAACCTGCTAATGCAGGCAACATAGCATGGCACTCATTCCATAAACCATATTTATCATGAGAAAACTGGGGCTAGACAAGTACCCAAATGTGGATAAGCCTTCTGCTTTTGGAGTATCTATCCTCACTCAGAGATGCAACCCCTTTACTTCAGGTGTACACTGGTTGTCTTTGGATAACACTTTTAGTAATTAAAAATATTCTTTTAATGTCCAGTGCAAGATTATTCAGGGTCAACTTATATCTATTTGTTCTTGTGCCAACATTGTTCTTTAACTTAAACAGTTCTGTTCCCTTGTGATGTTTATCCCCGAGGAGAGCAATCTTATCCCCTCTTAGCCTTCCTTTTGCAAAGTTAAACACGTCACACCCTTCCACCCTTCTCTCATTAGTCAGGTTCCCCATTCCTTCTGTCACCCTCGTAGCCTTTTCTACATTGGAGTGAACTAGATGCAGTTATTTTCTTGCACATGTGTGAGCAGAGCTGTCACGCTTGCCAATGACTTCTCGAGGCCTGGAGCCATTGAACTTCTTGACGTTCCTGTAATTCTGCAAAGGAATATTTGCCTTTTTTCACGGCTACATCCTATTTTGACTTTAAAGGTATTCTATGATAATCTAGGATGACAAGTATTCCTCCTCCTTAACCCTATCCAAGGAGATGCAAAGTTACAGCAGACCTTTTTGATGTCAGCCCTAAAATCACATGCTCCTAACCCTTGGTGGCATTTATGAGGTTTCTTCTGGATAGATTGAACAGAGCAAGAAACAAACATGCATGGGTAAGTGCTGTTAAAGATGAAAGCCTGGAATGAAATTTCTAAATCTTCTAATTTAACCACAACAGGATTAAGGTTAATGCTTACTCATACAATAATAAACATTTAGAGAAAGAAAAAATAAACTTAGTAGCATCCAAGTGTCCAAGTGCAGAGAAAGAAAAACAAATATTACAAGTCAATGCACAGTGGCAAGATTCCTTTTTTTTTTTTTTTTTTTTTTTTTTTTTTTTTCCCTCCTAGTGAAATGGCTTAAGTTCGGTAGAGATTTTGGCAAACATTGAAATACTGAATACAGTAAACTTACTAAAAATTTTGAGTAGTTCCATAGCTTGGAAATAAGGAAGATTTTTTTATTCTTACTTTGAATTTGAATGTAGGAGTAGTTAATACAAGCAAGTTTAAAAAAGGCTGTCTCATGATTAGTCTTGAAAAATGTCTTCAAAACTTGCTGACTAGTCTATCTCCCATCTCTTATATAAACATTTCTATCCATAGAAAGTGCTCTCTCTCTATCCTTGCAATCTATTGCAATCTAAATATTAATATATTTATCAATTAACTTTAAAAATTGAACTGAAAAGGGAATCGAGGTGCCTCCTTCTTACCATGAACGCCCCAACCATCAAATTAGAAAATCTCTTTTCCTGCTTTTTTGCTTCTCAGTGTTTTCTTTCTGTGATTACCTCCAGATGGACACTAAGAGAAATAGCTGAAACAGCCATTCAGCACCCAGGTAGTCCAGGTTCTCTTTCAGGATGTAAGAAAATGATTTCAAAATCTCTCAGACTGAACAGAAAACTAACCCCCTGAGCTTAGGCCTGAATACAGAAGCCATCTCACAAAGGAAACCTGATCTTTCACTGGTTTTGTGAAAAACAAAAGCATTTTTTTCCCGTCCTTTGCTTTTCTGACAAAACCTGAAAAAAATTTAAAAAAACATTCCTTTCAAACAAAGTCCTTGGCCAAAGGAGAGCACGGGGACAGGAAAAAAAGAATCAAACTCAGTTCAGCACAGCAAACCAACAAAACATATTTCAATTCAGTAAAATCCTTTTTTTTTTCTTTGAATTTTATGGTTCTGCAGCCAAGACAGAGAACAGATTTGCTGCTGTTGCTGCTGCTGCTTTTCCATATTTTAGTCACTGCAGCTTCTTGCGTCTGCATGTTTTCATGTTTTGAAAGAAACCTCAAGGTGTGCCTTAGGGCTGAGGAACAGTGACTCTTTCAGTTGGAAGGAGGTCGCTGAGGCATGGGGTAAATTTTCCCTTATATTTTAGATCCTTAAAAGTGTATAATAGGGAGGAATCACTCTGTAATGCCTTATTTCTTACACCAAGATGCTCACTGCTGCCATCTTAGAGCACTGTCCTTTTGGTTTGATCCTGTGTGGAATTATATTATGGTATTACTTGTGATCAAGTTATACCTCAGACACTTCCTGTAGCTCTCTCAAGATCTAAGCTGGTCAGCTAAAATTTACACCGCAGCAGCAGGTAAAAACAAGAGGATTGGTGTTTCTTATACATTCTGCAAATTCAAGGATAAATTACTACCAAATAAGGATGACCATTTGTTCCAGAGGAAGTTTACACTTGCATTTCCCACTTTAACTCCTGGCGCTTTTCTTTTGCTCAGAAAAAGAAAAGCTATGGGATAGCATCACAGAACAAAGAAGTGTTCAGCATTTATATCAACCACAACCTCCGTGTTCAAAATGGCTTTTTGTTCAAAGTGTTTTTGTTCAGAATTATCCCATCATTGTCTCTGGCTTCTTTAGTATACAATCTTTCACTCCTATAAATCCTTCCCTCCCTTCAGCTTTATTCTGTGCTGCTTTCAACTCAAAAGTTGTAGGTCCATATGGACCTACGTATTTTTGAACATCAGACATTCCCCCAACATATACATCCTGATAACTTCCTCACAGGTGTCATATTTTCTTATTTGAAATCTTTGCTAGGTATGTTTTCTCAAGCCATAAGAACTATGTTTTGAATATTAGATGATTCCTGTTATTTTCTGTACAGTTCTGCAAGGTCTTGAAGGTTATCTGTCATTTGTCCTAGCTTAACGAATATGCTTCTGCAAGGAAACAGGCTTGGCTGGAGGTGTGAAGTTGAAATCATTTCAGATTAAGTACTGAATAGGATTTTTTTTTTAATTCTCACCCACTGCATATTAAATCTGTATTCTCAACAGAGTTATGCCAGCCTGTGACAGTGACAGATTTTCTGTAACTGGAAATTTTCTGTAACTAGAAAATTTAAATTCTATAATCTCTTTTATGAGTTTTTTTTTTTCTTCAGGACAGATTTTTTCTTTGGTTTGTGTAAGAATTATGTAAGAATGAAGAATTCCTTTCAGTTACATGGTCATTTTGTACTTGCTTTTTATTTATGGTTTACTTAAGATTTTGATTTCCTGAAACATTTTATAACAGTCGTTGTTATATTTGTTTTTAAAATTAGGAGGTATATATGAATTGACATTGACTCTGGCTTGACAGCATGTAATTATGTGATGCAGTGTATATGATCCAATTACGTCGCAAGTAGCCAAAGACTAGATATTTTAGAAGTGAGAGGAATAGATCTTTTCAAGCTCTTTACCTGGTCAGCATTAAAAAGCTGAGCATAGCTGTATGTTGCTGAAAACACAACCAAAAAAAAAAAGAAAAAAGTTCAAAATGAAATTGGCAGGAAAATTTGGAGTCTAATTCTAAAAGATGCAAAATATATTTTCAGTTCAGAGGTATTAAGTCCCTAGAAAACTCAGAAAATATTTGTAATATACAATCTAGTCCAATATTCAGAACTTCTTAATTTATCAAAAGACAAAAGTATTTAAGTAGCTTAATTCTGCTACACTAGATAAATGTCAAGGTTTTCCAACTCTGTTGATTCATAATTCCTTATATTATAAAATGGTTAAAAATGGAGAGCCTTTTTGGTAAGCACAACAAATAAAAAGTCTTTCAAGTGGGAGAGGTAAAAGGAAAATAATATGAATAAATGGGGCATATGAAACATTACCACCTACAATTATGAAAATGCATTTTGCCACCTGCTATTCCATGTTATTTGCAATTGATCAGGTAGGCTCAGGTCTTTCTTACTCCAGCATTTAAAATATAGTCTATTCATAAAGAAAAAAAAAAAAAAAATCAAGGTGTTAAATGAAATTATTACTGTTTCCATATGAAACTTAAAACAGAGAAAGAAAACTGTTTCACTGAGTTCTTCTGAGGTCTTCCCACGCTCATGAAACTCAAGAACAATTATCTTTTCACAGTTCATTCCCCTTCCTTCCTTCCTTCTCTTCCTCCCTCCCTGTCATGGTCCACAAAAGGTCATTAATATTTTCTCCCACATGCCTTCTTGGGGAAGCAACTGAATTAAAGCCTCCCCAGATTCTCACCAACACACTGTAAAGGTATGTGACTATGCTGCTTACAAAGTTGCCTTATATACATGCTCTATAACAGAGGGATAGGTGACAGGCACCTGATACAGACGTTCTTTCAAATACCAGTTACCAAGAGGACCCAAATAAATTCTATTTCCCTCTCCTTTTTCCTATTCCTCTACCTGCAGCAACTATAGGCTGCTGAGAAGAGGTAAATAGCAAATTGTCATCTGTTCTGTGCTAAAAAAGGATGGTTTTTGTAGTAGTTGTAGTTGTAGCATGGTTGTACTTCTTTTACCCATGTCTCTCACTTCTGTTGTGATTCTGTCGAAGCACTGATATATAATCAGCACATTGATTTCTGTCATGTTTGTTGGGGCTTTGGCTTTTTCTTTCCTTTGCTTTTTTGCTTCCTAATGAAAGTGAAGAAGTAGCAACTCATGCGGCTGCCCATCGGGATTCCATCTCCTGACTGCTCAGAAATGCCAGATTTCTAGAAAAGCCAATAATATGACTCACTCCCAGCTTTTAGAGAGACATCATCCATTTCCACCTGGAAAATAGGTCTAAACACATTTCAGGAAGCCTCTCCTTGGCCATGCTAAAAGCAATTGCATTGCACTGCCTCTGCAGCTTTACTATCAAGTTCAGAAACGTTTAAGAGACGCTTCCAAGGCTCACTCGCCCGTGACCTGGTCCTTGCCACCAACGGTAACGGGAGCTTGAGCTTGTTGCTGCATCTGTTACAGCTGCTGGCTGCTGTTACAGCAAGCTGGCAAACTGTTCCTGCAGGACCTGTTCTACCTACCATGTGTTTTCATTTAATCCAGGTACCACCATACACACGGTTGTCTGCATGGTCTGTGATCAGGTGTCCCCTGCCAATGTCCGCTCTGGAAGGTGGACACTACCTGTCGCTGGAGGCAGGAGCAGCCACAGCAGCATCTGACATCTTTGCTGTTCCCAAAAAGAAAGCATTATTGTGGCCAGCATCTGCACACATTACATGGCAAAGTTCATGGCCCCGGGGTGTTTGCGATCTTATTTTTGCTGCCTCTGAAAAGTCTTGCTAAAGTCTGCTGAGCCACGCTGCTGGAATGAGCTGATGAAATCATGGAAAGCAACAGTGTTATGCTCAGATTGCTAGCAGACTCCGTGCCTGCCTCCTGTTCTCCTGAAGTAACCTTCGTATTTGTTCTGTGATTGCTTTTAATGTGTTTAATCATGCCTGATGTCCCCACCCTTTTGGGGTCGCAGCCAAATCTGCCTCTGCATCTCCACAGCTGATAAATGGCAGCTGTGCTGTTTAATAGTGCTACATTAAAAAACGGATGGGTTTAACACTTACAGGTAGACATGGTCCCTACTAATTTACATTTAGTAATGTATCTCCTGGAGTCTACCAGGGAAATTCTCTATCTATGTCTGGAGAAAATGAACCATTTTTGCAAAACTGAGAACTGAAAACTGTTTTAAAATAAGTTTAGCCTCTAGAAAATGGCCAGCAACTGTTTACTTTGGAGAAGTTATCTCAGGTGATACCGTGCTCTTCGGAGATTGTCCTCTTCCTTCACAACACTGACATCCTCAAATCAATAAGCTGTGCTTCAGGTTCCTTGTCAGAGTTCATCTTAGGCTTATTCATATTCACCAGTTTCTGGGATTTATGTTGCAAAACTCTGAGATTAGCTGTCCTACTTAGCAAACTCCCAAAACCAAACTGTTTTTCCCTCTGAAGGAAAGCTTAGGAGAATATTCCCGTGAACAGCCTGTACTGCTGTTTCTAGAACCACAAACGCAGCTTGTGGCTTTGGGAACTGAGGCTGCCAGATCAAGCAGCAATATCACATTATCAGATGCAGTTCTTTCTTTGATGCTAAGACAATTAAGAATTCCCCATCCTCTTTTTCCTCGATCAAAAAGTATATTTATGTATACACTCAGCCTGCTCCTCTAGGGAGTCCTCATTAGGGACTTCTACTCTTACTTCTTTTGTTCTCTTCCATACAAGACTGTAAACAGGTACAGATTCAAATGGACAGATTTGCAGATGCACCCAGGGGCAGACTTCAGTTTGCGACAGTGAACCAAGGATATCGGCACTGTGGACTCATATAATCAATGGGAATATAAAATAGCATGTGACAGAAGCAGATTTTTCTGATGTCAAAACAAAATGAAATTAAAAAAAGCCAAAATAGGCAACATTTTCCAATTAGTTCAAGCGTGCTACTGTAAATTTTGCTGAAACCAATACAAATTGTGTGGCTTCAGTTTACCAGAATTTTCTGGGGGAAAAAAAAAGAAAGAAAATGACCAGTCATAGTGAAAAATCTTCTTGCAAGGTGCTGAACACATGCATAAAAACTCAGAGAGTTGCTGGAGTGATTCTTTAGAGTATACTTTGATAAAGGTGACTGATCTGAAAGATCTGTCTCCTGTTATGATATTACGTTGTTAACATTTTAGAGAAAACTGAGGAGATAAAATATTGATAAACACAGCTGAATGAGTAGTCACCTGATTTTAAACTTCATGCAAGAAAGAATCTATATTGCAACTACTAGCATACAGTCAAGACAGAAAACTGAACTGCCATCAAGTAAACTGATATGAATAACACTTACATGTACCAGAGGCTATTTAAAAAAAAAAAAAAAAAAAAAACTTTCCATCTTACAGATATGATATCTTTCTGGTGTCATCCTGAGCTAATAATTCACTTCATACTGTATAGTTGTAAACATCCTGGTGTGACAGGCAAAAAAAAAATAGTTATTTTTGATTTATCATCTTACTTTATTCCATGAGCATGAGTTGCTCAAACTCATGAGAGAGAGCATCAGGCTAAATCTGAAATTTTTTCACATTGGATTAAAAATTAATCAGATCTCACACATTTTACCTGCTCACAATTTCATTACCTCCTTGCCTCAGCCTGTGCATGGGTGACACATGCACATATATGCTCTCTCATGTCAACTGAGTTCTCAGATCCCATAATTGTAAGGCTGTAAACATATATGACAGTTCTCGTGACAGAGAAACTCCTTCACTCGCACAGAATCTTTCTGCTGCTTTAAAGCAGATCGGGGTCTTAGGGGAGAGAATTCACTGTTACAGAATCGGCTCTTCCAGGCCAGCCAGGGTGTCTCTCAAGTCTGATAACATGTCTGCCAGTGGATGTCTAAGATTTCTTGAAGCATCCAAAGTGGCTTTGAGTGACTTTAAGTAGCAGAAGCCTTTTCATTACCATCTCCAAAGTGAAGAGAAGTATATAGTGTGGTTCAGAGACTGAACCTTAATTTTCAAGCAGTAACTCTTTTCGGTCCCTTCTATCAACCATTTATGGGGAACAGAAGATCTTACCAAAACAGCCATCATTCAAAGTCAAGACACTGGCTTCTGTATCAATGCACATAGACAAAACCCAGGATATTGTTGTTGTCTCCGAACTAAAGGAGAACAAAAAGTCCTAAGGGGTAAATTTGCATTTTACTGACTTGCTTATTTGCTAATATCAAAGACACTCTCTAAACATGCAAATTAAGTTATTACACTTTAAATTTTATTTTTCTTTGGAAATTTAGAAGAAGCAGTCGTTTAGTTGCAACCTCACTCTCACAGAGTACTCCATCTGTATTTTGCCTTTATAATTTACTAAACTGTGCTTACTACATATTATGTGTGTATTTCCTTTTCTCATTTTTTATCTGTCTCCTTCTAGCTCTGTTTTTTTTTTTTCCTACATTAATTCTGACTTCATGTCCCTTTCATAAGGACAGCATTGAAATTCAGTTGGAGTCTGTAAGGAAAAAAAATGATGTCTAAAAAACAAAAAGGGAAGAGAAATGTTTTCAAGGTAGTTTTTTTAATAAGAATGATTTTCTCTTTTTTTCCTGAGATTTTTTTTTTAAACAAACTTGGTAACAACTGTTTAATGCCATGATAACTGACATCTGCTGATAAAGCTTCTAGGCCAAATGAACAACAAGTTCATATAAGAATTCTACTAGAATTTTACAGATCTTCCTCCTGTTTCAGTTTTGCATTTATCCCTATTATTTCATTGAGTTTATGCCTTCCAGGTTGTTTGCATTGCCCATATAGTGAGAAAATGGCCATTATTTAGTTTAAATGCAACCTGATATTATATGTTTTAATTTAAAATCTTAAAAACAAACAATAGAAATGCCTGGTGTAGGCAGGACAGTTCATACTATTAACTCTATTCACTAGATAAAGAAGTAGGAAGAGAAGGAGTATGGTAATACAGTGGTGATACACTAGCCAGAAACTGAATATTAATATTAATACTTTGCTCTCTCACAAACTTCCTGGGTGAACCTGTCAATTTATGCAACTTGCATAGTTGCAATTTATGCAACTACGTGAAATGTTCTCTTAGTCTGATATACACAGGTGTACTTCAGGCTACTATTTAAGATGTCCCCAGTAAGCGGCTACACAAACATCTGGAATCTAAAGACACATTTCTTCCTCTGACTACATGAATCTTGGGTTTCTGCTTGCACCATGGCAGTTTCAAAACCAGGGCAGTTCTCTGTGCTGGAACAGTGCATTACCATATAATTTGACAGCCTCATGGCTAAGACTCTTTCTAGAGAGATGTGGTTTTGAGTTCATTCATATTGTGGGGAATCCTGTACCCCTTGACTCCATACTCAACTGAAATGCAGATACTCCACAGAAGAGAATGCAATTCATGCCTCCTAGCCTCTGTGTTTACAGAAAGTGGCTAAGACAACCATATTTTGTGTAAAGTTAACCATAGAGTTAACATATAGACTTGGGCAGAGAAATGCCAGTTTTCAAGATGCAATTCATTTAAGCCTCAAATATCTACAAATCTTGTTAATCCTAACAAGAGGGCTGCCACTGAAAGGAAAAACAGGACCGTATGCATAAGCAGAGATTCACTGCCAAAAATGTACTCACCAGAGAGCCTTGTAGAATCTGAGTTTTGGATTTAGGTGCTTAAGCCCACCCTGGCTCCCACTTTCGGCTTTTTAATTCCTTTATGGATCTTGGCTTGAAGCTCCCTGAGCCTTGAGTTAATTTAGAGTAATGGTACAATTACCTGGAAAGATCTACCGTGGAGAAGTTACTACTGCTTTTGTTCACCATATTGTCTGCACTGAGTCATGCCAAGAGTCAGTAGTGCCAGGAAGGCTGTATCAGCCATCACTAGGAATGCTTCCTCACAATTAGTAATGGTTGCAAGATGTAGGGCAAAAGGCTAGTATAGACACATCTCTATTCAGGCTGATTATTTGTGTGATGTAAGGAAGCTATGAAATGGATTTATGCAATAAATTAAAGGTGCTAAGCAAAGTGTTTTCCCATTTACTAATATTTTCTCCAATTTTGCTTGATTTCTTCCACCATCAATCTGTTTTAACTTTGCCACTGTGTTAGCTCTGCAGGGTTAGTCATACAGCAAAGTGAATCAGCATGAAATAATTCATGTCTGTCTTAACTTCATTGGATTACATTTAATCATTCAGTATTTGATTTGTCTTGATTCCTAGATTCTTGGTGTATGATTCTGATTTTGCTCAGGGTTACTCTCTAAAATTTTTGGACTTTTTGCTGCTGTTGAGACATCCTAACTTGACCTTTCTTTGCTCCAGATGCCAGATGTGGTTAGTAAATTTGAGCTACAGCCCAGAAACCTTAAAAAAAAAAAAAAAAAAAAAAAAAAAAAAAAAAAAAAAAAAAAAAAAAAAAAAAAAAAAAAAAAAAAAAAAAAAAANAAAAAAAAAAAAAAAAAAAAAAAAAAAAAAAAAAAAAAAAAAAAAAAGAAAAAAGAAGAAAAGGCCAAAACAGATCTGAAAAAGGAATCTATAGCAGTGCCAAGATCCACCCCCACTTTTCATGTGTAGAAGCAATTCTGAAGACTTTATGCAAACAAATGCTCCATCCACAGGCACAAAGCTGTAAAAAAATGACCTCAGAATAAGTGCCAAAAGGAAACCTGAGGGATCCAGCTTGGTAGTACAATTTGTACTTACTAGTCACCTCTGAACACACACATTTGAGTTCTGCATCCTAGATCTGGGAAGCCCTTCAAGAGAATACATTTCTACTCTACAGAAGCCTGACATCAATTAAATATGGAAGAGTAAGCAAGTTTAGTAACCAGAAAGGTAAAAAGTCCAAAACAAAACACATAAATATATTCAGGAATAGACTACACCACACCGTAATAATAATAATGTCATGCTACTCTCCTTCTCCTGTGTGACCAAAAAAAACAAAAACAAAAACAAAAAACCACCTCATCCAAGTAGGTCAATATCTGCCTCTACAGAGGCAAATATTTTAGAATAGTTTTAACATAATTTGTAATTCACGTGAATTCATGTGAATTCATGATGCAATTCATACTCTAAAAACAAACTTAGGAAATTCTGCTTCAAACATTGCTATTCTCTTCCTTCACTCTATCCCAAATATTGTTTGCCTATAGTGTTAAATCATATTGTAAGCTCTTTGCTTGTATTATCTTTAGTGTGTATGATCACGATCAGACCAGATTCCTGGCGAGTCAAAGCACATGAGGCACTAAGTATCTGAAAGGGATCTGAAATTAAACCGTAATCAAAAAAAACCTCAATTTATCAGTTTAATTTTAATCTCGTTGATTCTAGGAGTAGAGGGAAACAAAACAAATATCCCTACTGCAAAACTAAAAACAAGTATCACATATTCGAATTTCTTTCTCTTGTAAACAGGAATGATTTTTCTTTTTTTTTTTTTTTTTTGAGGTTTAGAATCAGATAAGTTCATTAAAAAGGCATTTGAGATATATACGTTTGCTTTTCTTGGCACTCAGCTCTGTCAGCCCCACCTAATGTCACTTAAGCCAGGAAGAAAAACTTAAACTCACTGTGTAAATATTGTTGTCTTTTTGCCAGGTTGTACCAGTTTGGGGAGTTTGTAAAAGGCTAATTTATTTTTCAAATACAAATTATTGACATGGAGAACAAGACTATTTCTTAGCTTTATAAAGGCATATGTGCTATGTATCTATGGATGCACACATAAAAACAGACTTTGATTACTGAATGCATTTTGATATAGAGGGAAAGACAGAAAAGAGCATATATACATTGCCAAAAAAACTCAAACAATCTTCAAAAATAATCTGTTTTCTCTTGAAAAAAAGTTCTGAGAGGTGTGTGGGAAGACACATTAGAGATTATACCACAACCATTACTGAAAATATAACAGATATACTCATTATGAACAACAATCCTGTCCTTGACAGTAAGTACTGACTAGAGAAGAGCAGAACAGAAAATACAATGTGGAAGTATTATCATATATATTTTTCTACTTTCAGTGATGATAACCTTGTCTCTAATAGCTTTTAATATTTTTTTTCCTTCACTAACTTTGCTAAATTTATTTTTTTTAAACTCATGATATGACCACAACAGCCTATGGCAAAGAGCTCCACAGTCTGATTGCATTATGGATGTTGTAATGATCCCAACACCATTACCATCCATGTTTCGAATACCCAAATAATCCTTCCCAGTTGGGCAGTGGTGATCTGAAAGGAAGCTGGATGACAAATGAGTAGAGACACCTAATGAGCAGGGTTCAGGCATGTGCTGTGCTCAATACTTCAACTAACAGACTGTAAGCAACCCAGTGGGCAAGTTTCTTCTTTAGGTCCTTAAGCTAACTCTCTCCATGAACAGTAGAGAAGGCCTAAATGCCTTGCTTAAATTACTTGGATCAACCAGCTGGGACCAGATGCCTCATTTTTATGCATTGCGTCACTTTTCTGGAGGTGGTTGAAGAACCATTTTGTCTTTTGGTCATAAAACACAGATTTACACCTATGATAGGAGAGATATATATGCACACATATATAAAGACGCCAATTGGCTTCAAGAGCCTGAGAAAAAGTTCTGTTGATGTGGACTTCTTTCATTTCAGTCCTGAATTATGAATATCTTCAGATCGCCAGAACACTTTAATTAAATTCCGTTGAAGACTTCTGCTGCAATACTGTAAATTGTCTTATAGATTTTGCTGCCTCAGCTGCTTAGAAATGGATTACGTAGGTCTTCACAACTAGGCTGTGGTTCACAAGCCAAGCCAAAATTTCCCTACAGAACTGTGAGGGATGATTTCTTTTTTTCCCATTTTCTTGTCTATTTATTAAAAGTTTGCATAACACACACTTCAATAACTCGTAAGAGCTCCAAGATGCAACGAAGAAGAAAGGGTAATAACTAGAAGACACTAGAAATTGCAACCTGCTTATAGAGCACAGTGATCTGAGACATCATGTGGTATGTGGAGATAAAAAAATTGAATAGTCAAGCCCTTCAATCCCTTCAAATTTGCAGAAATACCCAGAGTTACCCAACTGCTCTGTTCTTGAATGGGTCACATATCTTTAACAGAATATTTTTCTGCATTAATTTTCATATTCTTATTCAAGATTTTTAACTTCAAGCTTCTCAAGATTTTTTCACTTGTCATTAGTCCTTACCACAAACAATTGGTCATTTCACCAAAATTGGTCCTTAACTCCTCAAAAATAATGTTGTAATTCAGTAATGTTACACATCCTGGAATAATATAAATAGTTGCAATATTTCACTCTAGCTGATAAGGCATGTCACTAAATCAGAAAATTTCATTTGATAGTGTAATTGTAAAGTACTGTCAATTACCATTTCCAGAATCAAAATTCATGCATACAGGAATGATGGTCTAGATCTATAAAAGTATGCCTGTATCTCAGTGCTTATACATATCTGCATATATATATATATATATACACACATACACATATATGCATATATTTTTGTTTCATTTATATAGCCCCAGGTTTAACTCCACTAACAGCAGTACATTACAGCTAGCAGTGCCTAGCTTATTACAAGATCATTCTGTTCATTCACTGTAGCCCTTTCTAAATATATCCAAAGGCAATAATTGTGTCCCTGCCTCTATTTTTCACTTTGTGCCCAGTCTAATGTATTTTCCGTGTTGCCCTGTACAAGGAAAAGCTGCAAGCATTTCAGCCCTAAAGTAGCATAAATTTGGATGGGAAAATTACCCCTCTCAGGGGGAAGGGGATACGGATTTGAACATTCCCCTGCAGAGGAAATGAACAGCCGGAGACTACACATATATTCTAACCATGAAACCGACCATGGTCGCAGAAGGTAGGACCAGCGAGGAGAACTAAAGGTTTTACTCAAATGGGTTTATGTACTTACTAGACATCAGAGGGTTCAGCTTTACAAAGATTAACACGCTAAGGCAGTGAGACAATTTTCCTGGTAAGAACATAAACCTTTAAAGGCTGCAGCAGCTAAGCAGGGATTGAAAAATTACTGAAGTCCCCTTGCAATGGCAGCTCTGAGCTACCTGGCCAAAGGGCGCACGAGGCATGCGGTGGAGGGAGGAAGACCATGCCTATGTGTGTTTTAATCTATGAAAGGGCACAAGAATTAGGAATTCTCTCTAATTGTCTTCTGCTAATGCTGCATTTTGAAAGCTGAATATCAAAGTGACAGTTTTAATATACTAGATAATGTATTTAATCCATATAAACATCACTAACAATGTGCTTACCTGTGCGTATGAGTTTATCTTCCCTGAGGCAATCACTGCTACATAGCAAGGTGTTGAGCTTTTCCTTACTTAATCCCAGCATTGAAACAAATGCTGTTAGATTTAAATGGAATACTCCTGCATTAAAAGAAATTTTGTTTTACTGCCTTTATGTACTTACTTCCACCCTCACGTGTGTCTTAATTTTCTACGACAAGTTTAGTCATTAACCTTGTAAAGTACTCTATATGTTCAGTTTTAATACTGCATGTCATCTTCAAAACCTTTAATTTATGGAAAGATTTTTGAAATTTTAAACTATTACATCATACACTTATCCCAAAAGCAACATTTTCTGGTTAGCTTGTTCAGACCCATTTGGACTTCTCAATGCTGCAGTGCAACACTAACCAAAGAAGTTGGGAGTGCAAAATACCTACTAATACCAAATTAGCAAATGAAACACAATTAATATACTGAATTATGTAGACTCAACTGGCTTAAAAGTTACATTAGTATCACAGAAAAAATATCTGTTAAGTTGGTATAGTCACTCTAAATCCTTTACACACCGTCGTCTGAGTGAAAAAAATGAATTACTTTTAACGAGTAAAGTGAGACAATTTCTTTATGATTGTGCTACCAACTCTGTTTATTCTTGCGACGTGTTTTCTCTTATGCTTTCTTTCATAAGATCTAAAATTTTAAAAATAAAGAAGCAAAAATCACTATACATTTGAAGGAAAATATTTGTGCACTGCAAGAACTTCAATGCCTAAACAAAATTTTGCAAGAACTTCAGTGCCTAAACAAAATAAACAAATATTTTGGAAATCATTTTTATTGACCCCAGCTCACCCTGACCACCTTAATCTTCTCATATCAATCTTTCTATGAATATACATATGTGAGATGAATTACCTCAAGATGGAATAAATCCAATAAGATTCTTCTATTTTTTTTCTTTAGTTTGGATCCAAAAATGTAACTACAGATGGGAGAACGTGCAAATGTTAAAAACAGTGCATCACTTATTTTTCTGACAGAAGGTTCCTGACAACCTCCCTAGAAATAGACTATTCACCTTCCACAACATTTGTGATATGTTTGGGTAGAGTTTTCACTAAAGCTTTTTGGAGGTGTTTGTTTAATCCTCAAATACTGCAAGCAGCCCTTAGAAATGATACAAGTAGCTTTTCCAGATTTTTCATTTCTACTTCAGAATGTCATAGAATCATACAATCATAGAAGCCTTAAGGTTGGAAGGGACCTCCAGAGGTCATCGAGTCCAACCCCCCTGCACACGCAAGGTCACCCAGAGCACGTGGCACAGGGCTGCATCCAAGCAGGTTTTAAAGATCTCCAAATAAGCAGACTCCACAACCACCCTGTTGGGCAGCCTGTTCCACTGCTCTGTCACCCTCATGGTTAAGAAATTTTCCCTTAAGTTCCTGCAGAACTTTTGGTGCTTCAGTTTGTGGCCATTTCCTCTTGTCCTGTCAGTGGCCACAACTGAAAAGAGGCCATCCCCATCCTCCTCTTACCATCATTTTTACTGTTATCATTCCATATAGACTTAATTCAGAGTTAAAAACAGAATTGTCACCTCTAAATATTTATGATTTATGACCCGCGTAGAGATTTTTCTCAGTCTTGCTCTTTTTTTCCCCCAGGAATTTAGTGACTGAACATCCTGCCCCTAGTTTAAAAAACAAAAATCAAAACAACAACAACAAAAAGTTCCTTTGTGGAAACTTACACCCCACCTTCATTTAGTGCTCCACCAGGCTATCGCTTTTGGGTCACCCGAATGCCCAGTACATGAGTATGTTAGCCACAGCTCTCCCTTACCCACAGCAGGGATGAGAAGATAATCATGACAAGCATCATTTCTAGTAAATGCACACTCATTCTTTTGCTTCCCCTTTTTTATATCTTTTCCTTGAGTTTTGGTTCACTTTTCCATATTATTTGTGAACAGCGCTGCATCATCACATGCATCATGACCAGATAGCACATTACAAATCTAGTTTTTTGCGCACAAGGCAATTGTGAAAGCTCTGTGGCTTCCCTAAATCTTACATATAACCATCATGTTGTAGAAGAAAACACTTTGTCCCCATCATGACCAAAAAAAAAACCAAAAAAAGTATATATTTCTTTTTATTGAAAGGTCTTCTTAATCGACTTCAGTAATATTATGCTGAAACTGATGTACCCAGACAGAGATTGTGTATCAATAGAACAAGGAACAAATCGAAAATATCTCTTGAGAGAGAGAATTTTTCCATCTTGCCTGCTGTGCTTGAAAAGAACTTTATACCAAGGCCTGCAAAGCTGTTTTATGGGCTTCCTCCAAATCCTTCTCGACATCTTGACGTTCTTGTACTTTTCTTTGAAATATCCTACTGTGTTATTTTATTGTCCATAAGCATAATATTTTTTGGTGTGTGTCATATGGTTGTCATGGATGAGCAAGATATTTCTTCCACTGACCTAAAATGGTCTGATACGATGTTGTGCAGTAAAAGTGACCTTTGGCAAATCTCTGAACCTGATGTTTATTCAGTTTCTTGCCCTCTAAGTTAGCTTGACATCTTTGGCAGCCAGTATATCTCTCTTGAATTATTTTGTATACACAGTTAGGTACAATATCTAAAATAAAGCACAGCTGCAGAATCAAATTGTCTTACTTGGTGATTGCTGCCTCAGTTGTATAGCAGCAAGATTACGGAGAATTCACTTTATGAAAAACTCTGGGATAGGGGAAATTGGCTTTTAATTGCTGAACATTTAGTTTTTTTGTTAAGGAAGGCTTGGAAACACCACAGGAGGTAAGTGACCTGAAACCTGTCTTCTACTGTCCCACATTAAGTTAGACATTTGAGGCATTTGTCTAGCTCTGTTCTCCATATTCTTAATAAAAGCCAGGAAAATGAACTGGACTAAACCCCGAAGTACATATAGTGTGTATCTGAACCCCCTCCTAAATCCATTGCTTCATTCACTGGATTAACTAGTGCTAGAGTGTGCATTATAAAGCAACAATAACAGAACTGAGTCATGGGCTTTGTGTTTTGTTTTCAAAATTGTCATTGAATATATAAGATAATGAGTGTACAAGAAAGATCATATTCCTACCTCTTTTTAAAAATTTGATTAAAATCACACAAGTGTCCCTCCAGGCTTTGATGACAGTGTGCTCCATGTGGAGCACTGGAGCGCAAGCCATGAGCCATGCCAAAGAAGAAATACATGTAAGCAAAAGGGGGAAAGAGAAAAAGAAGCACCACAGCACTGAAAGGAAAGCAAAAAAAGTTTTTTTTCCCCTAATTAAAATGCATATTGGAAACCAATAAATTTAAATCACATTCTGCATGCAAACAACAAACATTACATGTATTCTGCATCACACTGTTAGCAGAAGGGATGAAAAGTTTAATCTGAAAATCATCAGATAAGATGCTCTAAAACAAGATTTAGATTTACTAATATTTTTAAATTTGAGTGGAAAATGCAGATTAATTATATAGAATTACTCAAAATTACCTCAGAACTATCTCTCAAAGCACCCAAAGCAAATATGCTTGGTTGTAAAGGATGTAACTATTTATAAAAAGCTTTTCCATTTGGGCAACCTTTATTTTTCCTGCAGCTGGTCATATCACAGAAGGAGTACGTGGACTGTGCTGCAGTGAAGTTCTTAAAGGCAACTGTGCTGGCTGGTAGCAAAGCCACTGGGATGAAAAGGAGCAGAGCATGCACATCCTTCACAGCCAAGTGAGCTCTGCTGCCTGCAGAATCACAGAGTCCTATTTCTACTTCTTGCTCTGTCTGGACAACTGGCATGCACTGTTCTTCTAGCATCTCTGCTTTCAAATTGCCAAGATTTTAGGTAATGATGGAACTCTTTTTTTTTTTTTGCCTTCTTGCACAACTGTGTGTGTAGATATATAATGAACTCATTCTGTTAGCAGTTACAAAGCTTACCTAAATTTATTAAACTAACACATTCATTCTATGGCATCCAGGACTATATTCACCCAAGTTGTTCTTTACAGCTCAGACTGAAAAGATTTGTTGAATGTAAAGAGAGTGGGCATTCAAAGCTTAAAGCATTACAGCATCTCTGAAGAGTACAGGTCATGATTAATATTCATGCCAAGTTATCAATAGTTCAGTTACCAAAGGTGCTTCAGACCACAGCCACTTGAAAGTAGGCAGAAGGTTGACAGCTCATTTCCCTTGCACAACGCTTTAAAACAAAAAGTATATAAATACACAATGACCATCAAGACCTCACCATCTGACCTCATGGCTTGGTCAAAGGCTGAGGGGACAGCTGCTACCAGGCTCTGTGTTAGGCTCTGTACTTCCCTACAAAGCTGAGCCCTGTGTGGTAACCCAGTTCCCATGCTGTGCTTTTGCCCAGGTGCTGTGCTTGTCTCTCAGCAAATTAGGGAAGCTGGCTCAGCTGGTTGGGAAAGAGCTCAGCAGGATCAGCAGTTTATGTGGCAGAAATTTCGCAGCTGCAAAGCAGCCCAGAGCCTCCCAGATGCACAGGTACCATGTTCCAGGAGACCACTAACCCCAGAGGCTGGCCCAGCTGCTTTTCTGGAGTCTCTGTGAATCATGATCTTTAGGAAAAAGGAATGGCTGCTTTCCAGTTTAGCAGCTGGATTATATTAGTTCACATTTTTGAGGACAAAGGTTATAATAACAAGATCTTGTGTTACTCAATTTTCTCAATTAGGTAATGTAGTTACCTTAATGGTTCTGTAGCCGGCTACAGGTATTAGAATAATGTAATTTGCTCCTTCCAGGTAATGCTAAAGCAGGGAATTCCATGTATGACGGCAGAAAGGAAAAATGAGAGAGGAAAACAAAACACACAGCTCAGAAGAGAAAAGAAGCAAAAAAGGCATAGATTGTAGTTTGGAAACAGATGCAACAGACATTGTGTGCTGCTGGCATTACAACACAGCGGTGACAGACACTAATGACAGTGGCCAAGGCTGAGTTAGAGTATTTGGGGGCCTTGAAAACACAAGCAAAAAGTTTAAAGCTGAAAGCCAGAGCTAAAGCAGACAGAGCCCAGCAGAAGAGCGTGCTAGCAGACCCGCGTGCACACACGTGCGTCCACAGCCACTAGCAGCGCACACGGGTGCTCCATCCCCAGCGCCCTGCTTTCTACATCACAGCATCTGCAAGGCTGTGGGGACGGCGATGCGAGCAAGGGGATGGATTTTGTGGCTCACAGCCCCGTGCAGAGCAGGGGAGGCGGCAGGGACCTTCCCGTGGCGGCGCGCGCGGTGCCGGGGTCGCTCCGGGAGCAGGGGTCGCTCCGGGAGCAGGGGTCCCTGCGGGTGCCGGGGTCGCTCTGGGAGCCGGGGTCGCTCCGGGAACAGGGGTCCCTGTGGGAGCCGGGGTCGCTCCGGGAGCAGGGGTCGCTCCGGGAGCCGGGGTCCCTGCGGGCGCCGGGGTCGCTCCGGGAGCCGGGGTTGCTCCGGGAGCAGGGGTCCCTGCGGGTGCCGGGGTCGCTCTGGGAGCCGGGGTCGCTCCGGGAGCCGGGGTCGCTCCGGGAGCAGAGGTCGCTCCGGGAGCAGGGGTCCCTGCAGGTGCCGGGGTCGCCCCGGGAGCCGGGGTTGCTCCGGGAGCAGGGGTCGCTCCGGGAGCCGGGGTCGCTCCGGGAGCAGGGGTCGCTCCGGGAGCAGGGGTCCCTGCGGGAGCCGGGGCAGGGGGCGCGCGGCCCTTGCTGGCCGGGGCTCAGCCAGCCGCAGGCGCGACCTCCTCCTCCTCCTCTTCCTCCTCCCGGGGCTGCTCCCGGTCACACGGCAGAGGAGCGGGGAGGGGGAATGAGCCTGGGCAGCAGCTCCAGCAGGAGGAGGAGGGAACGAGGGAGGGAGGGAGGAAGGGAGGGAGCGGAGCAGCGAGGCAGGAAACCCGGGCGCAGGTGACACGGCGCGAGGTTGCTGCGCGGCGGCCGGACCGGGACCGGAGCCGGAGCCGGGACCGGTGCCGGGCCATGCACGTCAATGGCAAAGTGGCGCTGGTCACGGGCGCGGCGCAGGGCATCGGGCGCGCCTTCGTGCAGGCGCTGCTGGACAAGGGCGCC